>MCFE01000037.1:0-204377 GCA_002104905.1 Basidiobolus meristosporus CBS 931.73 | reverse complement strand
CCCTAACCCTAACCCTAACCCTAACCCTAACCCTAACCCTAACCCTAACCCTAACCCTAACCCTAACCCTAACCCTAACCCTAACCCTAACCCTAACCCTAACCCTAACCCTAACCCTAACCCTAACCCTAACCCTAACCCTAACCCTAACCCTAACCCTAACCCTAAGCTACCCCCCTTCCCACTGAACAGTGTCTTGAGCACTGAAGAACTATCATCACTTCTTATTAACTTACCTACAAATTCCCCTCAGCTACACACTCTTGTATCAAAGCTACAACAGTAGCGCTGGCTTCTTTGTTTCAACTGAAATAAAGATTTCACCTGTTGGTGACTGTCTCCCCCCCTAACCCAACTTCAGCTCCCAGCTGCCTTCTTCTACTCAAGCAGTTTGTCTTCCCTGTACTGGAATTTGGCTTACCACTTCTCTCTCTTACTTCTAGAGACTGCACTAAGCTTGACAAGTTTGCAGTATGGTGCATTACCTCCTTGGTGCCTCATTTGCCTGAATGCCCCTACAGACATGCTATTCTTGGTGCTTTTGGGTTTATGCCCTATAAGATCAGACTTCTCTACCTTAGAACCAGATTATGTCTCAGACTTCACCACTGCAACAACCCACTGATTAAGGCCTGGAAGAGAACACACCACACAACAACTGGCTCCTGCTGGAGAACTATACTTGGAGATCCTGAAGTCAAGAAGTTTGCAGAATTTATTCTGCAGTCAGAAAAACCCAAGCTGGCCTACCTGAAGTACTTGACAGACCTTTGGCAGCAATATCTGCAGCAGCACACTCCCTTTATGATGAATATCAATCCTTATCACATTCCCCTCATTAATGTTGTTCACAAGTCATTCTTACCTCTCTTGCTACCCCCCTTCCCACTGAACAGTGTCTTGAGCACTGAAGAACTATCATCACTTCTTATTAACTTACCTACAAATTCCCCTCAGCTACACACTCTTGTATCAAAGCTACAACAGTAGCGCTGGCTTCTTTGTTTCAACTGAAATAAAGATTTCACCTGTTGGTGACTGTCTCCCCTAAGACCTTTGGCAGCAATATCTGCAGCAGCACACTCCCTTTATGATGAATATCAATCCTTATCACATTCCCCTCATTAATGTTGTTCACAAGTCATTCTTACCTCTCTTGCTACCCCCCTTCCCACTGAACAGTGTCTTGAGCACTGAAGAACTATCATCACTTCTTATTAACTTACCTACAAATTCCCCTCAGCTACACACTCTTGTATCAAAGCTACAACAGTAGCGCTGGCTTCTTTGTTTCAACTGAAATAAAGATTTCACCTGTTGGTGACTGTCTCCCCCCTAACCCTCCCCTAACCCTAACCCTAAGCTGAGCTAGAATCCTTGAGAGCCTCTGACCACCCAGCCTGGTCCCTTTCTATGCAACCAGTTGTGAAGAAGAAGCTGCCAAAACTTACTGTGCTCACCCACAAAGCTACCAAGAATCAGAAGAAAGACTTTGGGAACCACTTGAAGCTTGCCAGTTTGCTACATTCTCTGCCAGATGATCTCAACTATGCCTGGCTCTTTGTGAAGCATCTGATTCTGGTGTCTGCCTCCCTCTCACTGCCATGCAAGACTACTGCTGTTACCTCAAGAAAATGGGAATCCATTGTTTCTGCCCTGCAACAAAGCTACCTGAGTTTCCCTAACCCAAAAACAGAGAAGCTCCTCCTGACAGCAATACACCACTCCAAGGCAATTCACCACACTCTGCATACTCATTATGAGTTCCTTGCCTCTGCAATCTTCCAACTCTATAACAAGAACAGTGTCAAGACTCTACAGGGCAATGAGGCCCTCTTCCAGGAAGTTACCTTCAACAGAACAGCTGGCTAACATCTTCTTCTCTACAAAGCAGTACTCAACTCCTGGCTTTCATCCTGACTTCAAGACTCTGCCCATCCCACTTGCACTTGATCAAGGGAGAATCCATAATGTGCTCAAGAGGCTTCCCAACTCTACTGCTCCAGGTGTGGACACAATCTCCTATGAGCTTCTGAAGACTAGTACCAAGGCCATGTCTGCACTTCTGCTTCCACTGTTTCAGCAATGCTCAACCCAGCTTTCTACTCCTGAGGAATGGTCCTTTGCAAATGTTCTGCCACTGTACAAGGGTAAAGGAAAGCGCCTGGATCCTAGCTCCTACAGGCCAATATCTCTGCTGCCCACCTGCAGAAAGTTGTTTGAGCTTCTGCTTGCTCAGGAGCTCTACTCTGACTCCCTCAAGTTTCATCCTGAACAGTTTGGCTTTGTTGCTGGCCTCTCCTTGGAATATGCAGTCATACTTAGCCAAGATCACTCTCTCCAGTGCAAGTATCCCTCTGTTCTGTTTGATATTACTAAGGCCTTTGATTCAGTTGACAGAAATCTGCTTTGGTCCAAGTTGCAATGCTTCTCCAGTACCTCTCTCACCCTCCTTGTCAGGTCTCTGTTTCTGGATCCACAAGCAAGAATTCTGCACCCAAGTGAGCAATCAGCTGTGTTCTCAGTTCCTAATGGAGTGGTTCAAGGCTCTGTGCTTGGTCCTATATTGTTTGCCATCTTCCTGAATGATTTCCCAAGACTCTCAGCTGACTGCCTGGTTACCCTCTTTGCTGATGACATCAGAATATCCTCCTCCAATGTGCAACACAACTCCCAGACCATTCACCAGTATCTGCAGAAGAATAATCTCCAGCTTTCCATTGCAAAGACAGTACCTTTGGGCTCTCCCATCAACTTGGAGAACTCCACTCTACCTGCTCAGGTTTCTGCTACATATCTTGGCTTTCCTTTCCTTCCTACTGGACTAGACTCTGGAGCACACCTGAAGAAGAGAATTATCCTGGCAAGACAGGCACTCCACAAGCTACTGGCTGTTACTCCTCCTACAACTTCAGCTCCCAGCTGCCTCCTTCTACTCAAGCAGTTTGTCTTCCCTGTCCTGGAATTTGGCTTACCACTTCTCTCTCTTACTTCTAGAGACTGCACTAAGCTTGACAAGTTTGCAGTATGGTGCATTACCTCCTTGGTGCCTCATTTGCCTGAATGCCCCTACAGACATGCTATTCTTGGTGCTTTTGGGTTTATGCCCTATAAGATCAGACTTCTCTACCTTAGAACCAGATTATACCTCAGACTTCACAACGGCAACAACCCACTGATTAAGGCCTGGAAGAGAACACACCACACAACACCTGGCTCTTGCTGGAGAACTATACTTGGAGATCCTGAAGTCAAGAAGTTTGCACACTATATTCTGCAGTCAGAAAAACCCAAGCTAGCCTACCTGAAGTACTTGACAGACCTTTGGCAGCAATATCTGCAGCAGCACACACCCTTTATGATGAATATCAATCCTTATCACATTCCCCTCATTAATGTTGTTCACAAGTCATTCTTACCTCTCTTGCTACCCCCCTTCCCACTGAACAGTGTCTTGAGCACTGAAGAACTATCATCACTTCTTATTAACTTACCTACAAATTCCACTCAGCTACACACTCTTGTATCAAAGCTACAACAGTTGCGCTGGCTTCTTTGTTTCAACTGAAATAAAGATTTCACCTGTTGGTGACTGTCTCCCCCCTAACCCAAAGATAATAGATATGACATAATTTTCCTGGCTGAAACTTGGTTTGTTGATCAAGCTCTGCACTCATCACACTCATACTTCCCAGCCACCTCCAACAGGATTGGCCCTAACAGGATTGTCCCTAACCCAATCATAACTGGTCATGAGAAGGCTGGACTGATCTGTCTAGTATCACCACATCTGAGGCCAATGATATCCATGGTCTCCTGCACTGAAAATGCAATATGTGTAACTCTGATGTCAGTCAGCCTAATGACTGTCTACTTCCCTCCCTCAATGTCCTGTCAGGATATTGCCTCATTCCTGCCCACTCGGCCTCCCACTCTGCTCTTTGGTGATATCAACACTCACTTTGGTAAACTCTTTGGCTCCAAGAAGGTTGGACCAAGGAGTAGAATAGGCTTATTTGAGAGTCTTCTTCTAAGACTTGGTATGGAGCACCTCCCCCCCATCCCACTGGGAAGCACTCCTGATCATGCTTTTGTCAGATATAACACAATGGCTCATTGGTACTTCCAGTCTGATGTTATATGTGGCCAGTCTGACCATATACTTATGGCTGCTGTGGTGTCAATGGCCTACTCTTCCTCTAACACCCAGAATTTCTCTTCTTCTGACTCAATCAAGCTGCATCTTCAGCCACTAGAGAAGCCTATGGTTCAGTCACTCATTAGCAGCCATTACTCTTTGGAG
This sequence comes from Basidiobolus meristosporus CBS 931.73, assembly GCA_002104905.1. Classification (NCBI taxonomy): domain Eukaryota; kingdom Fungi; phylum Basidiobolomycota; class Basidiobolomycetes; order Basidiobolales; family Basidiobolaceae; genus Basidiobolus; species Basidiobolus meristosporus. Next base: position 200,074 of record MCFE01000037.1, on the reverse strand, counting down.
TCTCCTATACTGCAAACTGCCTGGAGACATCTAGAAGAGCTTACATCCTGTTCTCCTATAGGAACCATCTCTGCTGCTATTGATGCTGCCTATACTGCTTTCCACTCCCTGGTATTGGTCATATGTGAGGAGTACCTGGGAACTTACTCAGTTCATGCTGCCAAATCTGGTCCTAGGAGAAGTGACCCCCTTTGGAGACTTCACTCTGCCTCAGCTGCCCAGCAGGCTGCTGTGATATTCAGGCAAGCTCAAAGGGTAACTCAGGCAGAAGTAATAATCAGTTCCAGAGATCCTGGTATCTCTGCTGTGGATGATGCATACAAGTACTTTCAAGAAGTATTTGCATACCCACCTGCTCATTGCCTTAAAGATGGCTGGGTTCCAGCATTTGGGACTTTCATGCAAGACACCCTCTCTGATAGTCAATGGTTCACTGCCAAGTCTCTTCTTCTTGCAATCAGCAAGTATCCCTCTTCCAAGTCTGCTGGTCTGGACCCTCTTCATATATGCATTCTCAAGGTTTTGGCTAGAAATGCAGCTTTCATAGATGATTTGAAGATTTTCTTTCATCATTGCCTCAAGCTAGGGTTTACCCCTTCACAGTGGAATCTCTCTCACATTCACCCTTTGCCAAAGAAGTCCACTTCCTCAACCATTGACAACTTCCGGCCTATTGCCTTGACACCAATGCTTAGAAGAATATTTGAGGCCTGCCTCCTCAACCACTTGAAGGACTCCCCCTTGGCCCAGCTTCATCCTGCACAAGCTGGCTTTAGGGGTGGCTACTCTACTGTAACACATTCAGTTGTATCTCATGATGCTTTTTACCTATCAGGTCATGAAGAAAGAAAACACCGAATCTTTATTGACCTGAAGCAAGCATATGATAGGGTAGTGATCCCAATACTCCTGAAGAGACTAAAGAACCAGAATGTATCCAGTCAGCTTCTTAGGATTGTACACTCACTCTTCTCAGCCTGCTATTCCACCATTAGTGTTAATGGTGTGATATCATCTCCATTTCCCAGGCTCAGGGGGCTATTCCAGGGATCTTTGCTTTCACCAATCCTGTTCAATGTCTACATTGATGACCTGGCCCAAAGTCTCTGCTTCAATGACTCAGGAGCTGCTGTGCCCTCTGCACTGTTATTTGCTGATGACATCCAATTGCTGCCTAGGAGTCTCTCAGAAGCTAATTGTTTGCTGAGTAAAGTCAGCCAATGGTGTACTGCCAATGGTATGGAGGTAAACACTGCTAAATCAGCATACATTAGTCCCACACCAGAGTGGAATATTTCCTTCAATAACTCCCTTCTGCCTCAACCTTCCTCTTACAGCTACCTTGGACTCCCAACTTGTCAAAGTGGTATTTCTTGGGCAGCTTACACTGAAAAGTGTATTCAAAGGGCTTCTGCCACTTTGAGATTCCTACAGCTCAAAGGGGCCAGATGGCATCCTCTGATTAGGCTACAGCTATTCAAGGCCTTTGTGAGGTCATCTTGGGAGTATGCTGCTCCTATGATGTGTTTGGCTGCTGATCCTGACCTCATCACCAAGCTACAAGCTCTGCAGCAAGAAGCTATTGGCTGGGTAGTCAATGCTTCTGACTACCATTCTAGGCAATATCAGAGGCTTATACATAGTCTGACTGGTATTGAGGCTGTGCCAATCAGATTTGAGACTTTGGGTATCAGATTTGGGCAGCACTATGCAAAAGCATCATCCAATAATCCTTTGAAGATCTTAGTCAATAAGATTACTAACAACTTAGTCCAAGCCACCCCAAAGTCATTGGTGAGAAAGAAGATACACTTTCCTGCTGGTTATAGAGAGTATTTGGCCTCCAACAGTGCCAAGCCACCTGGAGAGCATATTCCTCTCTCTGTATCAATGCATCAAAGGAAGCTGGAGAATAGACTTGTTCCATTGGATAGTGCCACATTGAGCCATGAGTGCCAAATGATGCCATAGTGTGCCCAAGAGGTCAAGTGAGCCTATACTTGGCCACAGAGTGTGAAACATAGCTCTGCATCTTCATGTAAAGCAGCCCCTGTGTTTCACCCATTGCGCAGGAGAAAATCTATTTTTTGACCTTTTTTTGTGGATCAATGTAGCTCAGGATGTGTAAGAGCACAGGAGAACTGAAGATATGCATCTGGTACTCAATACCCATGGCACTCTGAATCTAGCTCCTGTAGCTTGTATCATGTCACAAAAATGAATGGCACTATCTTGGTCCACTGGTACTATCTGGCACTATATTTAAATATTAGCCCTAAAGTAAGATCTATACAAAGCACTTATAGTGCCAGATAGTACCAGTGGACCAAGATAGTGCCATTCATTTTTGTGACATGATACAAGCTACAGGAGCTAGATTCAGAGTGCCCTGGGTATTGAGTACCAGATGCATATCTTCAATCTGCTTGTGCTCTAACACATCCTGAGCTACATTGATCAACAAAAAAAGGTCAAAAAATGGATTTTCTCCAACACAATGGGTGAAACACAGGGGCTGCTTTGCATGAAGATGCGGAGCTATCTTTCACACTCTGTGGCCAGGTAGAGGCTCAATTGGCCTCCCTGGCACACTATGGCATTATTTGGCACTCATGGCTCAATGTGGCACTATCCAACGGAACAAGTCTAATATCTCCAGAGTTACTAGCTCAAGAGACAGAGTTGGACTTATTTCTCATGAGAGTAGACATTCCCATAGTGGAGCAGACATATCCCTTTACATCAGGAGCTCCTTCTTTGCCTTCCAGGCCATAAGGTGGAGAATGAACACACTTTGCTTGGGTTCCAAGTGCCCCTACTGTAGCAGGTATTTTTACTTCTCTCATGTAGAGAGCTGCTTTGGGTTCAACAATACCCAATCTTTGTTCCAATTTCACAAACAAAGGGAGCTCATCCAGAGACTTTCTGCTATCATATCTGCAATTAGACCTGAGCTTCTGCCTTCCTGTGAGATCCCTGCCTTTCAGGAAGTGGTAGTATAGCTCTACACTTTCCCTTAGTGCTTAGCTTTCAAATAACTCCCAGCTTTACTTCATTTTCTAGCCTGATTTGTCAACAAATTTCTTTTCAGAACTCAACTCAACTTGAGCAGTATTTTACCTTCACATTACTATAGATATATCTTCTTTATACAATATGCACTTTTCAACTTGAATCAGGTTGAAATAGTATTACTATACTTGATCAGATTCAATAAAAGAATTTAGACCCCTAACCCTAACCCCCCCTAACCCTCTGTATCACCATAAGCAGTGCTTAATGTTTGCTTAGAACCGTTCCCCAAAGTAGTCTAAGCATTTTATTACTGCGTGGCTGATGATTGATGACTCCTGCTAGACTCAAGTAAACATAGCAAGTAGGTATCATTAAAACCTGTTGGGGAATGGTTACCGCACACTATAAAAGTGTGTTAGGGACTCATATAAAACTATTGTGATGAAAAATAAAAGCACTTTATTACCGTGCGGCTAATGATTGATGACTCCTGCTAGACACAAGTAAATGTAGCAAATGGGTATCATTAAAACCTGTTAGGGTATAGTAACCATGCACTATAAAAGTGTGTTAGGGACTCATGTAAAACTAGCATGATGAAGAATAAAAGCACTTTATTACCACACAGCTTATAATTGATGACTCCTGCTAGACACAAGTAAACATAGCAAGTGGGTATCATTAAAACCTGTTGGGGTATGGTTACCGCGCACTATAAAAGTGCGTTATGAATTCATGCAAAACTAGCATGATGAAAAATAAAAGCATTTCAGTACCGCATGGCTGATGATTGATGGCTCCCGCTAGACACAAGTAAGCATAGCCAGTGGGCATCCTTAAAACCTGTTGGGGTATGGTTACTGTGTACTTTGGAAGTGCGTTAGGAACTCATGAAAACTAGCATGATGAAAAATAAAAGCACTTTTGTACTGCACCGCTAGGTTTTTACAATTCCCGCAGGATACATGTGCACATGGAACACATGTAGTAGTTGCAATGGTGTCAAATGAAGTTTCTATTATAGCTATAAAATGTATTGAACTTGGGATACACTTTAAATTTGGTAAAAGCAATCAGGTTACAGAAAATTTGCAATGGCAATAAATTTTTTTATCATATTAGGGCCGTGCAATTTATGGTGCCCAAAGCTTATTAAAATATGAGATTCTGGCCAGATTGGGATGATTCCCATAAATTATTATTTATAGCATCAAAAGTAACATTTTATTAAATAAATAATCATCAAGACCTATACAGAGCATGGAGAGTGTGTAGGGAGACAAATATCAGCCTAGACATGCCCACTATAAGAGCAGACAATGTGCCAGTTGTAGGGTAAAAATATTCATGGTTAGGGTGATAAGGGTTAGGAGGAGGAATTGAAACCCTAAGGGACCAGAACCAAAAATAAGAGAAAAGTAATCCAAAGGGAATTTAAAGAGTATGGGAGCAGTATGGGGGATTGCATCCCCCAAACCCCCTGCTTTTTTATTCTCTAGGGGACTGTGTCCCCCAGACCCCCTGCTCTTCTAACCTTTTCCTAGCCCTTACTTTAACACCTACACCCTACAAGCTATCATCACTTCTTATTAACTTACCTACAAATACCCCTCAGCTACACACTCTTGTATCAAAGCTACAACAGTAGCGCTGGCTTCTTTGTTTCAACTGAAGTAAAGATTTCACCTGTTGGTGACTGTCTCCCCCCCTAACCCTGATCTACTCTGGGTGTGCTACTCCAAAATGAGTCACTTACTTCTCCCATTCTTCTCTATCTGTGCCCAACAATTGACTACCCCAAAGGCCTGGTCACAGGCAAATGTAATCCCCTTATACAAAGGGAAGGGGAAACACTCACTCCCAGGTTCTTACTGTCCAGTTTCACTCCTACCAACCTGCCAGAAAATCTTTGAGCTTATAATAGCAAGATCCTTGCAATCTCAACTATATCCATTCCATCCTTCTCAGTTTGGCTTCTTGCCCAAACTCTCCTTGGATATGGCTGTAGTGCTAAGCCATGATCATTCACTTCAATTCTCATTGCCAACCATTCTGTTTGACATTACTAAAGCCTTTGACTCTGTTGACAGAGCCCTGCTTTGGAGAAAGCTATTAGCAGTTACCACACTACAAATGATCCTTCTTGTACATTCTCTATTTTGTGAGAGCTCAGCCAAAATTTTGCATCCAAGTTGCACATCAGAGACTTATGAGGTTCCAAATGGTGTAGTCCAAGGATCTGTACTAGGTCCCTTACTATTTGTGATATTTCTGCATGACTTTCCTTTATCTCCAAAAGGCCCCTCACCAGACTCTCCCTATCCACTACTAACTCTATATGCAGATGATATCAAGATTGCTACTCCTAATCCCATAACAGACACTGCCATCATTGGGAAGTACTTGTCTGCCAACAAACTCTCACTCTCAATTTCCAAGACAGTCCCAATTGGGTGCACTGCAACTATACAGAACACTAGCATTCTGCCACAACAAACAGCAATATATCTAGGTCTGCCATTTTGTCAACATGGGATTGACTCAAAGCTCCACCTGAATTATAGGATCTGTCTTGCCTAACAGGCTCTTAAAAATCTTCTGGTAGTAGTCACTCCAGAGACTCCAATTCAAAAGATCCCTATACTTCTGAAGCAGTATGTACTGCTGGTACTTGAATTTGGTCTCCACATTATACCCCTAACCTCCAGAGAACTTCACCACCTGGATAAATTTCTCCATCAGTGTATCAGATCCTTGGTACCTTATCTTCCAGTATCTCTCTATATTGATGCAACTAATGGAGCCTTTGGGTTCTACTCATACCAAATCCAAATGGTCTATCTCCGTGCTTCCTTCCTAGTCAAACTTCAGAAATCACATAGCCCCTCCATCAAACAATGGCTTAAATCTAACTCCTCCCTGATATTTTCTTGCTGGCACACCCTGGTTGGCTCTGCTGTAGTAACAGAGCTTACTTCAAAACTTCAAAAAGCTGAGAAACCAAGACTACTGGCTCAGGACCATCTTAGATCTATGTGGCAGAGCTACTTACAAGTCCACATACCTTTCCTACTACACCTAATCCCAGGCTGGGTTCCAGTCTTGGATTATAATGATCAGAAACATCTACAATTTGTACTTCCCCCAAAACCCTTGAATCTTATATTTACCCCTGATGAGCTTTACTTTATTGAAAGAAACATTAGAGATGAAGCAAAACATAAATTAGACTACTTATTAGAGAGGTTCTAGACCTCTTAATTGGCTTCTTTATTTGTACTTAGATTAGTTCTTGACTCAAATAAAGATTTCACCAACTTGGTGACTTTCCCTCCCCTACCCTTTGTACCAAGCATGTGAAAATTCTCAAAGTTGTCCAAACAGCCCCAAACTTTGCACACTTGTTCTTGGGATCTTCCTAAACCTTTTCTACATGTGTGCTATTACAAGACCATGTAAAAGTTTAAATACTACTTTACATTCTATAAATCATCAAGTGAGAACCATGTACTCTACTTGTCCTCCCAATTCACTTCCAATATCTTTAAGACTCATACAACACACACTACACCTGGCTCCTGCTGGAGAACTATACTTGGAGATCCTGAAGTCAAGAAGTTTACTTATTATATTTGGCAGTCAGAAAAACCCAAGCTGGCCCACCTGAAGTACTTGACAGACCTTTGGCAGCAATATCTGAAGTAGCACACTCCCTTTATGATGAATATCAATCCTTATCATATTCCCCTCATTAATGTTGTTCACAAGTCATTCTTACCTCTCTTGCTACCCCCCTTCCCACTGAACTGTGTCTTGAGCACTGAAGAACTATCTTACCTCCTTATTAACTTACTAACAGATTCCCCTCAGCTACACACTCTTGTATCTGTTGTAGAGATTTGAATTTCCACCTAAATATTCACCTGACTTAGTCACTTAGATCATTACCTTCATATCCTATAGAATACTGACCAAATTCCTTCTTGGGATTTACTTAGAATATTTTCACCAAAATACCAGGTACCCAGAATATGAAAATTCTTAAAGTTGTCCAAACAGCCCCAAACTTTGCACACATGCTCTTGGGACCTTCCTTAACCTATTCTACGTGTTTGTAATGCCAAGACCAGGTAAAAGTATAAATACTACTTTTACATTGAATAAATCATTAAGTGAAAACCACATAATCTACTTGTTCTCCCAATCACTTCCAATATCTCCAAGACTCTTACAACAGTATCAAAGCTACAACAGTAGTGCTGGCTTCTTTACTTCAACTGAAATAAATATTTCACCTGTTGGTGACTATCTCCCCCTTCCCTTTATTCACTGGTAAACAAACCACCTATGTAGAACTTGGCTTCTTGATTTTGAGTTATTGAAATAAAGATTTTCCCTGATGGTGATTGCCACCCTCCTCCCTAACCCTACACTCAATACTTGAGTGCACAGTTGTCTAAGTAGCACCTGGCTTCTATATTCCAAACTAATAAAATAAAGACCTCACCAACTGGTGGTTCTCATCTCTATGACATTAACTTGTCCACTGTTATATCTGACTATTGGACAAAAACCACTTAAATCCACTTTCCTCACCATAGGACTGAGTGTTATATTCCTAGACCCAGTTACATGATTGGCGCTTGCAACTTGTATACAGTCAAAGCAAAACTGAGGCTGCCGCTATCAAAAATAACCAATTTGCATATTCATGAGCGTGGCTTGTATGAATATTCGCAGAGGGGTGTAAGGGCCTTGGTGGATTATGTTGACCAAAGCGTCATCGTCAAAATTGAACTCTGTTGTATCATCAGGAAGTTCTCTGATTCACCGAGTTTAAAATGTGGTATCAAGATAGTGATCGATGTGATCAGAACCACTAGATTTGATCTTGCGATTGCGTTGATAATGGAAATTCCAGCTATCCGTCCACGGGAGGATATGTAAGAACTACTTTTGGAGATGAGCACGCCAAGCAGAAAGCTGAAGCACAGCAGGTACCATCAGTCAAAGTCTGGACACCGAGCTCAAGGTCCATGGAGCTGTGAAGTATGTCGAGACTACGCAATTGTGTACCTTGGTGTCTCGACCAGTCCCCCAAGCCATAACGCCTAGTGAGGCTATTCCCCATAAGTAAATCCTCAACGTATGCACTGGACTTCGAGCATAACGTGGCTGGTTCGCATGACTCTTCAATCCTCCGTAACAGATTTGTTGTGTGCAAATGCCGGCTACATCCACCCAACAAAGCAATATTCCAAATGAGGAAAATCTTGATGTCCATCAATTTGGCCCAAAACGGGGTTTAGCATGATTTTCCATGATACTCAGCTCCTTATTGAGTCATGATGCTATACGCTGAATGGAAATTTCGACCAAGAGATTTTCTAGCGACTTATTGGCCACGTTATACGATCTTAATTGGAAGGCAGCATATTTGTTGAGCCAAGCAAATGGATCCCTAACCGCAAAGTTCTAGAGAAGTATCCATGAAGGTGTGACGTAAAGGAAAACTGAAGTATTACTAGTGGTATGGCTAATCTATGTTACAAAAATGGGAGTCATTTGAAATATTTGGTGCGCAAACTAATACCATTATATTCTGGATACAGCCCACTGCAAAGTGTGTTCGTTTATAGACATGCTTAAACGTAGTGGCATTCTGGGAAAGTATTCACATTACAATTTGATGGACGCCTCTGCGTAGTAGACATGGTCATTAAATCTTCGGCAGGGCACTATATCAGCCGTGTTTATTCTCCTGGGTAAATATTGAAGGGTATCAATTTGCCCCTCCCTGTCGGCGGTATCGGCATAGATTCTTACAAGTTTCGCTCCGCAACTTCTGAAAAGGAATCCTGTGAGCAAACTTCTTTATATAGCCTACATCATCGTAGTTTCGAGGTAATATAATACTTTAGGCTCACTTGCTATACTCGAATCCGTTCAAGTATGCACCGTAAGAGTCACTTCCACCGTGTTGAGAGTGGTATTATTGAGAGACCACACTTCCTTGGACCCTCATTTCTCAAGACCGGTATGCAAAATGCCACTACTTTGGGTGATTTCTAGAAACCGCATTGAAACACCATCGACAATGTGTTTATCCGATGACTTCCATTTAGGATTCATCCATTCAGCTACCCTACCCGAATTGCCACAATAGTAGAACGCTATCAGACTACTCAATTAGGGCAAATCCTCAGCTTGTTTTCGCGGTTGGTGACGAAACGTGATTTCTATCTTGGAAAAATGGAACTACTTTAAGAGCATGATTGAACTCCGTGCTTTCGTGAAAATATCATGAAGCTTCCAACCCTTTTCCTCTCGCTTACCTCGCTGTTCGCAGCGAAGGTGCTCTCCCAGGCAATGCACAACTTCCCCAGTCTCCCTGATAATGGGAAGAAGTTCGTCTCCTTTCGGACAGACGTCCGATCTGTTCCTGAATTCAGCCCTAACCAAACCTACTGGTCAGCTATCGGCTGGAATAACGGATATATGGGGATGCAGACATGGGCCAACAAACGCGTATTCCTCTTCTCTCTCTGGGACAACAACAATGGAAAAGCAACCGTACTGGAAGCATGTAAGGAATGTGTGACTAGTCGCTTTGGCCACGAGGGCACTGGGTCCCATATGCAGTATTTCTATCCATGGCTTGATGGAGTGGATTACGGCTTCCAAATCGATTACGAAGAGGACGGTGATTATTTGATCTACACAGCCCAGCTACGTATTGATGACAAATGGATGCAATTTGGGAAATTGCGTGTTATCAACGACAACTTGAAAAATGGTCTTGGCTACTTCTACCAGTTCCTTGAAAATCCTCAGGGACTTAGCAATGGCGTCCGAGTTGGCGTTTGGAGTAAACAAGTTTACAGATATGAAGGTGGTAACCAGTGGTTCCCCGCATTAGGTGGCTCTATAACGTACACGTACCCTGGACCCGACGGCACATGGGGTGCAGGTTTAACAGAAGATCAAACGGCACTTTGGATGTCCATCAACGGCCCAGCTGGCTATCATGGATACAACAACAAGCCCATACAATGGCAGTGGTATCCCTACGATGCCGATAAATTGGGAATAGACATCGTTGTTGCAAATCAAACCAATACACGTTGTGGCTGGTTCGGAGATGTGATGCACCAGTGCCAACCAGGTTACTGCTGCTCCAATTATGGCTACTGTGGCACCACCGATGCTTACTGCAAAGGCTCATCTAATCTGGAGTATGATGCCCCTGTGACAAACCGCCGGCCTCAAGTTACGAAGACCACAAAGACCAAGTCGCATATTCTTTCTCCTGTACACCGTGACGACACGGAGCTTTCTAAATTTAAACTTGCCAACAATACCGGCAACTGCGCCTGCACTAGGGACTCAGTAGACATATACATTGACGACTTCTTGGCTGCTTACCAAAATCAAGGGTATTGGTGGGATGAGGCTGCCTGGAGTTCGGGCTCAACCTTGTTTTACTATAACGGCAAGAGCAGTGATGGCAAAGATTATGATTTGCATGTTGAAGTGCAAACCCGTACACCTTTGAAGGAGGGTGAACAAATTGGAGGACCACTCTACGAGTGCTTTCAGCAGTCGGAGAAGCAACCCAGCTGGAGCAATGTCCAAATCCCTAAAAAATGCATCCTGGATATCGACTCGGTCTCTGTTATTGCTTCTTTCAATTAGACGTTTGCATTTGAATATCAGTCCCCTTGATTATTGCACCATGTTTATCGAAGAAAAAATTGGAACGGTACAGTAACAAGTACAAGAATCACGTGTTGCAATGAAAAAAATTAAATGCCACTTTTCCATGAGCGCGTTTTAATTTGTACTGGTTGGATCACATCGTCAATTCGATGTTTACAATTAAAGACTTGACTGTTATTTCAGGACTGCCGAAGATGGCTGTTTTCGTTGAATTTCTGGGAATCAAAATTGATTTCAATTGACTTTCTGGGACCTCAAGCTAGCTGATTTTCTGAGCACTTTTTGATCCTAAATTTGGAACTAACCGGGAAATCACTGCGTAGATCTTTACTTATTTCCAGATTCGGCTAGGTACACATTTTGTTCAACTACGTAGCCCTAGGATACTATTCGAGTTTGACATTCTGTAGGGTGTACTGTAGGCGATCCTACAAAAGATACGGTATGCACGTGTAGTCAGCATCTCTTTCAAATGTCACAAATTATTCATTGAAGCTCTTATCAGCGCATTCCTTTCTGTTTGGCTTATATTGATCATTTACTATTACCCTTCGATTCGGAAACTGATTATCGTATGTTGCGCGTCAGACAATTCGATTTCGAATCGATGGAAACAATCAACCAGTGGCTTCATTTCTCCACGATTCGAACCCCGCACCTTTCCTCTCCTTGATATGAATATAATAATACCCACCTTGAGCCTAACCCTAACCCTTGAACATTGATTTGGAATGCCTTACCTCAGCACAAAAATCAACTCGAAAGCTTGCAGAACGTGCTTCCATACCTCGGGTGGATTATCACCCATATTCCATCGTGGTTACTGTCCGAGTTAAGTAACTAAGCCTCTAAAAAAGTTGGATTATACTTAGTCATATCCAATAGGGATCTTAATCGATGTTCAAAAGCTAGTGATAGACGGGTTGTAAGCCTTCCCATCAATAAAAACGCATTACTCCAAGGTTCCAGCCATGGATCTCTTGGAGAGAATGGAAAGTTCAGGTGGCTGCGACTGACAAGAGATACTTTGTTCCCACATGTAGGAAATCTACGTCATTTATCTTGAAGTCCGAGTCTCAAGTCCATTGCCTCTCTCAAACGAAAGCCAGTGGGACGAGTGGTTGTATGTTGTGTAAGCCATTTACTCAATTTCTAGTCTTCGTTACTTCCTAAGGTAGCATCTGTTTGTAAGTGATAAGCACTGATTGAATAATGTATTGGTACGTGGACACATGTCTCGTACTTGAATAAAATGGGAAGAGGAATCAACCAATGATACTTTCGGTGCATTGTTGAGTGTATATATGTATTTGACTTGGATAGGAATTGATGCAGCTTTTTGTTTCTTCTGGTATAAATTTATCCATACCGTGTGGCTGATTTGTGTCAAAAGGAATTAAAAGAAAAATCGTCAAAGCATTACCGACCCAGAGCCGCTCAATGCATATGGCTTAAGCTATAACTGATAACATGGACTAGACCAGGTCCAAGTTAGTAAATATACATTTACTATCAAACAAAACATGTACTTGGAAACAATAGTATTCTGAGATGTGGTCTTAGCCTATGTATGTGCAATAGCTTTCTGTAACCATGTGTTCAATGAAAACAATGTGGTTGAAATTTGATGTGGTAGGCATGGCTCAACACCTGGCAAAGCAATCGACAAGACAGCAATTCATCCACAGAAAATCCAAAAAAGGTATGGAGTGCCATTTTTAGCCTGGCTGAAGAAAAAATCAGTACATGTTACTTTCCTGCAAATTTCGAATACTGTCATCTACCCCAACAGATTCTTTTGGTGACAACTGTTGCGCAGTAATCCACCTTGGTAGGGTACAGCATAACAATTGATGTAGCCAACAATGACTCTGTCTAATAAGGTACCATTAGCTTCTTTCAATACCCGGACTGTGCTCTGGACAAGGTACATACTAGTAATAAGGCATACAATATTGGGACTTGGTCTTCGTTGCGCTTACTAGGTCATACTGCAATATTTGCTGGGACAGCGCGTTGGGTGGTTTATCACTTTATATATCTCCCACTAACTCCAGATCAAGGATATTTACCAAGGATACTTTAAATCTATAGATTGGCTTTTTTATTTGTATTGAAATAAGCGCCAGGCAAACAATGGAAAGAAGGACCTCCCTCTCCTGGAAAATTGCCATCACTTCCGGGAAATCAATAAATCCTAAAATCAGGTGATACTAAGGTGAGACAGCTATCACATGAAAATAAGGCATAGAATAGATTTGATACTAGATAAGAAGTGATACTGTACTAAATCCTTACCAGGCATAATCTTACAAGCTTCAAGTTGTAAATTCTCCAACTTGGTCAATCTCTCTTGATGAAAACAGACCTATTATAAAGTATGGCAATCATGCTAATTCACTGTCAACTGGCTAGTGGATATGATATCATAATCCTAGCTCACCAAATAACTTTGAACTCTCCTCGAATCAATGAGGTAATAAGTAATATACCTGAATCGAAGTATACTTTTCAAATATAAGCTCGTCATTAGATTTTACACCAGCACCAATGTCTAAGTTTGTCATATATTCATATATTATTTTGTTTAGCGTCATGTAATGTGAGTATACTCTCAACACTCTGACACTTCCATAAGGAAAGAGAATTGTTGAAAAGGTATTCTCGGCTAATAGTATAAAATTGAGAATATGAATAAATTTGACTACAGGAATACTTGCAACCAATTCTCCCCAATAAAATTCGATTAAATTGACGAGCAAATCGGCTCATCTGGCATGATCGCTGATCTCTAGGCTTCCCAAAGTGCTATCCTCGAAAGAGTTTGTAGCTTGATTTTCGCTTTCTGTAAACGTTAGTGTTACAAACACCATTACTCCCCCTCCAATATGGAGTCTATATGCGGTAACGTGTTCGTAACATGATAGTATCATGTGAATCAATGTGATACGGGCTCAGCAACTGTGTACTGGGGCCTAATCACTAATATTCATTCCAATAAGGAGAGGATAATGCATCAGAGAATAAAAAGGAATCACACAGAGAACTTCATATAGCTCGTTTAATTATGTATTGCCACATTTAGACTTCACAATTGTTCTGGTCCTAGGACGTACGTAGCATGTATCATACACTAATGGCCAAAATAGGGAATGAACTGTGTTGACCATTTTATTCTCGCTTCCATCTTTCTATCACCTACCCTGGGGGCGAGTCATCCAAATAAGATTACATTTGGACAAATACATGGAGGATTAACGATACATGAAACATGAGATAAGGTGCGCCACTAATTATCGCAATCTTCACGGGTACTATGTGAGGATAGACAAGAAATCCCACAGATCGAGTTCAGAAACAACAACCAGAACAAAGCTTAGTTTATGGTTCGATTGTATCACATTGCCAAATCAAAGCAGTCATGTTCAGGTTAATTGAGCAGGATTCAGTAGAGGGAAAAGGATGGTAACTAATCTTGAGGTAGAGCGGGTTGTTTAATTGATGCGGAAGCAATTAACGCTGCTGACTCATTAGCCTAAATATAAATCCTATGTAAAGCCTCCTTTAGACATTCGCTATATCGTAAGAGCAGATGGTATATGCAGAAATAGGCAACCAGACTATGATCGCTCAAGATTGAAGCAGTCGGATGCGTCCTCGAACTCGTTCGGCCAATCAGGTTCAAAGTCCATAATTCCTGATAATACATTTGTCCATCTTCAATCTAGATTATCAACAGCTGCTAACCAATTAGCAGCAAGAAACCAGTTGGTTAAGAGTGAAGGTAAATGGGGTGGCATAAAGGTATGACAGATAACTTGGTATTCCAACAACCCCCAAACTATATCGGATCCTACTTTATAACGGCACCGCTCTGCATGCCATATAGAACTTGGTACGTCCCACCTGATATGGTAACTTCAACTTCACTTCTGCCCAGTAAATTTATTATAAGAAAGGAAAAGTCACTCCCTTATCCTTTTTGCTTTTATCCTTTTTGCATTCACGTGTTTTTGTTTTTCCTCACCGTATTCTTACAACAACGATGACCAGGTAGTGCTGGCGTGGATTACATTGGTGCTCAACTCATTAACCATTTTCAACCCATCAGATACTCTTTGGAAATCCTTCAACAGCCTACACGGGCGAGAATGTGTGGATTTGGTGACAAGGACCGTAGACTAATTGGGCCACTCCCGATACTGGAACTCAAGACCAACAATACGACCACTGAAAAGTAGCACACCTTTCAATAATGCCGTCTGACTCCCTTGCACTAACTGACTTCTCCAAAGTACGGTCGAAATCGCAAATTTTGTTGTACATGCGGACCTTTGGTCAGCTGATTTCCAGCATGATTGTAACGTAGTAGTCAATCCGGCGTCCATACCAACGTCTAGTCAAGAGCGGCAAGGTTCTTCTATTATATCTCTTGGCGGGCCTGTTAACGTCCGAAATTTAATAGGCTGCACCGTCTCCTCCTCGTATCAACTCAGGCATATGGACGGCAACCCTGGCGTTTTTTTTCTGTTTCCTGACCTCTCGGTAAGGGTGGAAGGAAAATATAGACTACGGTTTAGTCTGTGGGATATCATGAGGTAGAAAAGTGAGAAGTTGTAATTCGATATTGCTCCTAACGCATCTTTTCCATTCCCAGGACTTGGAAAGAAGGACATAACTACATGCTCACTCACGTTTATAGTGAACCCTTTACGGTGTATCCACCGCGCAGTTTTCCAGGAATGGCCGGTAAGAGCCCAATATCTTGGGGTAACATATCCAACCAGTTTACTAATCAAAGGAGAAAGACGTTACACCTTTGTCAGATTGGTTTTCCAACCAAGGAATGAAGCTTTCTCTTCGGCGGCACGGTGAGCAATGATTCTTCCAGAAATACAGAAGACCATGCAGCCCCTTTTGTTCACGAACAAGCCCTGTATACATCAAGCAAGAGAAGTCAGACTTTGTGGCGGCTTAGAGCAATAATATATCCTAAGAGGATAATATCGACTTCCACCCAGTTAAACATTTCATCTTTTTTTATCGGCATGCTCCAAAGAAAATCAACCAGCCAGCCTTTGCCTTGCCACACTTTTAGCCGATCAGTTGAGCTATCATCATAAAATCATATGATGGAAATCACGCGTATTATATAAGGAAATAGGGTGCCTTACCCTAAGGTCCAGATGATAAGAATGTTTTGACCACTGCGCCATTTTCATGTTTCTCCACCCCTGCGAGTGTAGCTGGTGGGAACTATATAATTTGGTATACCTTGACCTCTCTATTTATCATATATCCGATATTTCCAACACTAATATGTACAACTAATGTATTTCAAATCATGGTGCATTGCATATTCCTGCCAAGGACCTGATTTATGTTACTTACTATAAACTGCCTCTGTACTCCACATCTCACATACTGATTGCGTCTATATTATTATAGAATATTTGCTTACTGTAACAGATCATTCAGATCAAGGAGAGCTAGAGCTGACACAATGTCATTAACAGGTATGCTTTGGCCGAAACTCTCCTTTCATATAGGTGATGTTGAGCACTGAGACAACTATGGCGGAAATCGCTTTCGTCATTATTTGTAATGTGACATTGAAACAAGTTTATCGCCAACAAGATCCACTGAACTATTTACTATCTTACTACACATAAAGGGCATTACAGTAAATAGATCGGGTATCAGCTGTGTTGCCAAAAACCGCTACGAAATTCGATTCAATGGTAGAGAGATATGATAGCATAGAGAGCAAATGAACTATGTATATACAATTGGAATTGGTAACGAAATGCACTTTAAAACGGCATTTCAATACCACTGCTTTTCGTAATAGTATACAGAAAAGAGCATGTGCCGTCATATTTGTAGTGGCGTTGCCTGGCGTCCACTCTGGCATACGAATTGTGACAAAATGCACACTGGTAAGGCCGATCACCAGTATGTAATCTTTCATGACGTTCTAAATCATACTTTCTTGTGAATGTCCTTAGGCAATGTGTGCAGGCATATGGACGATCTCTCTGAAGAGTTTTGACCTTCCCTTGACTGTTTTTACGTGAGGAATTCTCTGAAGCCGTGTTGGAGCCAACTGTTGACACTTGCGGGCTTGTGGATTGTGGGACTAGAGAATCGTAATAGCCCGAAATACGATGATTCGAGGTTGGTAGTTGTTCACCTAGCTCTAAGAAATGTGAAAATAATAGACTATTCTCGAAGAGCATTCTGTGCGGCATAACGGAGGCCGAACTGGCATACCTGGGCGGAAAAGTATCGGCCATCGAAGGATAAACCCCAAGCGAATGAAATACCAATTCCATCATATTTGAGCGATCTGCTGTGTTCATAGAATGAGGATACATGTTGGGGAGGGTTGAATTTTGATGAAGATATAAATATCGCCAGAAGCCGAAGGTGGAGTGAGAGAGTATTTATGTCAAAGCACACATTTTCCCTCACCCTGCGAAGTTCTCTGGTTAGATCAGCCCACTTTAACCAAATATAGGAATGTGTATATAGATGCAACTGGTCAAACCATACACTTTAACTAACCCTGCGTGATAATAGATCAAGAATGGGCCAGATAGAACTCGTAATAACCGGTTATTTCTTTGCCAAGCCTAATCATTGGTTTGGTTTAACATTTACAATAATGAATATACTTGCATCAGCCCTCCCCGCCACTTCCCCTCCATTGCTTCCAAAGTATCGCCAACAGTCCGTATGAGGCAAGCTGGGTGGTGTGCTTAAGAAAGAGCAGGTAATCAAAAAGGATATACACCAAGATAAAAGCCATGGCCTACCACGCGGAAATTAAACAGAATCTGATCGAACGAGTGCATGTTGTGATGAATATTCAGATGAAAGACATCTCTTACCTGATTTCTCCATATCGGGCACCCGAATCGGTGTTTAACTAGAACCGATCCGTGTCAGTCAAAGCACCTGTTCATGGTTCTAGAAACCCCAAATGCATCCAAGAACTACCTACATAATTGAAACAATCTCAGGGTATTACCCAATAAATTCTGCGGGTAAAAGCTCGGTGATTACCACAAGATGCTGGGATACTGGCCACCAAAATCACCAAATACCAGAAGAGAATACTTGAAACGTTGGTAGCGCAACAATTAATGAATGTTAATGAATCATCAAACTATTAGCTCAAGTGTCAATATACAAAAAAGAAGCTAATAACAAACCATAGTAAATCACTGATCTCTACGAATGGACTCTGCTCGGTCAGAGTATCTGTTGATGAAGTGTTGACCAATCTCGTAGCCGAAACGCTCGATGGTCTGGACATTCTCGGCCTTCTGGGCGAGGACATAGAGGGTGTTCTTGACAGTGTCAGTGGGGACAACGACAGAGGTGTCAGCCTCGGTGTAGGAAGTCTCGAACTTGCCATCGAGGAGGACTTGAGCGGTGAGCTCAATAACATCGTGTCAGCTCTGGTATCAGGGATTACTCATCCTATTCCACTGTATCTTTGAAGGTGTCTGCAAGACCACCTTGGATGTGTTCGCTCATGATGACTCTGCCTCAGTCCAGGCCACCATGTACCGCCTGGCTGAGTTGTTCTTGTACTTCCCCGAAGTCCATGATGTGTACTATGCTCTCCCCAATAGACACCATTCCTAAATAGTCATCTCCTCACCCATTACTGACATCTTGGGTTACTTCACCCCCATCATTGGTCGTGGGGGAAACAAACTATAAGTCATGGAAGTTTTTTGCTCAACCTCAAATTTTATGCTTAGGGTTAGGGTTACCCTAACCCTAAAATGTGAGGCGAACCAGTCGTATTTTATGATGACCGAATACGGGGTAGTGGCGGCCAATTGTGACGGTTATCTAATCAGAGAAGGCAGGCACTGATGAAAATTGAAACTTGTTACCACGACGAACAATGGTAGCAGTGATATAGCTAGAGAAATCAGTTACAGTGGAGAAAATGGCCATCTCTTGGCCAGCGTTAGGGAGGTTGAAGGGGCAAGGTTGGTGGTGAAGTGATGGCTGTTGGGGAGTGCGTAGTACACATCACAGACTTCTGGGAAACGCTTCAAGATCAACTCAGCCATGCGGTACATGGTGGCCTGGACTGAGGCAGAGTCATCGTGAGCGAACACATCCAGGGTGGTCTTGCGGACTCCTTCAAAGATGCGGTCGAAGGGAATGTTCTCGACTCCAATCGAGGTGTCGATGTTGTAATGGGCCTTGACAGTGGTGGAGAAGATACGGCCATCAGCGTCTTGGAGAGTGGTGTTCTCACAGTGATGGCAGCTGGTGAAGGACGAGCCGGTGGTCTTCAACACAAGAAGGCCTTCCAAGCCAGACTTGATGCTGACATCGTTCGCACTGACTGTGACCCAGGTCTCTCTGGTCTCACTGCCGTCACGGTAGAAGGAGTGAGGGTGAAGCTCGCCATTGATGTTAATTCTGGTCCAGCGGTACTTGACAATGTGCACATGAGCATGGGTGACATGAGAGTACTTGTCAACGAAGTGCTTGCCAAGCTCGTAAGCATAACGCTCGATGGTCTGAACATGGTCGGACTTCTTGGCAATGACGTAGCAGGTGTTCTTGACAGTGTCAGTGGGGACAACCATGCTGTTGTCAGCCTTGGTGTAAGCCTCTTCGAAGTCGCCCTCGAGAAGCACCTGGCAAGTGAGCTCGACAACGTCGTTGTATTGGGCAGTGTGGCGGATGACCTTGGCTTTACCAACCGAATCAGACATTCAATTTCAAGGCTTCAGAAAGGGAGATAATAATTGAACCGCCACTTGTAGGACATTAATTTCCAAACCTTAGGGCATGAGACTCGCCACTGATAGGCAAGCGCAAACCTGATATACGCTCATGCTATATCTTGAATCTTAATTCCCAAGAATTACAGATTTTGCAAAATTATTCCTACACCCTGACATGTCGACAATTAGATTAGATCTGGTCAATTGTCAGTATGAAAGCAATTAGATTCTGAAAGCTACCCTAGGTCCTATGTCTAAGTAGGCCACCTTATGATAGCATACATATAGCTTTACGGTATTTAAGATATATAGGATCTACAGTATTAGGAGTTGTGAACAAAATTGTTGCCTTACCCACAACGTTATTCGTCTATGAAGATAGTCCAGGCTCACTGAATTTCTAAGACTTGGGTACATTGATAGTTGTCAGTATTGTCGGCAAAAATATAAGAGCCCAATTGTCAATGTTGATGTGCTTCTCGGGTTTCAATTTCTGATCCGCATCAGCTATACAAACTTGTCCAACTCCTGCAAATGCCTATGGTAAGACCAAGGTTCGCATCACTAAGGTCATCCGCCACACCAAGAACTGGCATGATGTTGTCGAGCTCACTGCTCAAGTCCTCCTTGATGGCAAGCTCAGGGACGTGAGCACTTCCGGCCCATCAGTGATCCTTCCGGCCACATCGCTGCTACTATCGTCTGTCGGTAAATTGACAGAATCCAACATAAACATTAACGATTAGCAAGCATTCGAACGAAGTCGTAAATCTACTTTGCCACAAGGTTTGTTTGAATTGTGATTGACACGAATGTATTGGAAAATGGACAATCCAGATTTTACATCCCTGGAAAACCGAAAATCCAAATTTTCAGCATTACTTCCAAGGATTTGAGGAAAACACTCTATAGATTTCAAATGCGGTAGCATCTAGAAGTGCCGAGCAGTTAAAAAGTTAACATTGGTGTACGGCAATATGAAGTGCTATAGCTTATAATACATGTAAACTTGTGTAACGTAGCAAGCTATATTCACATTTCAGTAGACCGGTTCTTCACTATATGGGTAAACCCAGGACTACCAACAGTTTAATGAATACCCGAAAACTAAAAAATAATCATCACATTAATGCAAAAAGATTGGCTGTCACGTCAAGTATGTGAATATTTAATAAATAAATTTACAGAGGCAATGATGGAACTAGAATTTGTTCCTACGACGGCCAATGGTAGCAGTAATGTATCCAGAGAAGTCGGTGACTGGGGAGAAAATGGTCATCTCTTGGCCAGCGTTAGGGAGGTTGAAGGGGGCAAGGTTGGTGGTGAAGTGATGGCTGTTGGGGAGTGCGTAGTACACATCACGGACTTCTGGGAAGCGCTTCAAGATCAACTCAGCCATGCGGTACATGGTGGCCTGGACTGAGGCAGAGTCATCGTGAGCGAACACATCAAGGGTGGTCTTGCGGACTCCGTCGAAGATGCGGTCGAATGGAATGTTCTCGACTCCAATCGAGGTGTCGATGTTGTAGTGGGCCTTGACAGTGGTGGAGAAGATACGGTCATCAGCGTCTTGGAGAGTGGTGTTCTCGCAGTGATGGAAGTTGGTGAAGGACGAACCGGTGGTCTTCAACACAAGAAGGCCTTCCAAGCCAGACTTGATGCTGACATCGTTCGCACTGACTGTGACCCAGGTCTCTCTGGTCTCGCTGCCGTCACGGTAGAAGGAGTGAGGGTGGGGCTCGCCGTTGACATTGATTCTGGCCCAGCGGTACTTGACAATGTGCACATGAGCATGGGTGACATGGGTGTACTTGTCAACGAAGTGCTTGCCGAGCTCGTAGGCATAACGTTCGATGGTCTGAACATGGTCGGACTTCTTGGCAATGACGTAGCAGGTGTTCTTGACAGTGTCAGTGGGGACAACCATGCTGTTGTCAGCCTTGGTGTAAGCCTCTTCGAAGTCACCCTCGAGAAGGACTTGGCAAGTGAGCTCAACGATGTCGTTGTACTGGGCGGTGTGGCGGATGGCCTTGGTCACTCTGACCTTGGCTTTACCATAGGCTTGACGCTTCAACTCTACTGAACCTGACATTCTTGTACTTCCACTCAAGGTTTCTGACCTATAATGTTGGTTGATAGAGCGCTTTTATACTATTAAGACCAGCATTATTACATTAGCTTTGCAATAGACACGCAATTATGATTGCTCAAGAATCCAGGCTTTGCACAGAATATTTGATGATACCAAGAGATTCATCAAGATGAGATTTGACTATTTAGGATCGGCATGTCCAACTGGATTGTGGTACAGAAAACCTCCGAGATGAAGTTTTTATACATTTTCAAATAATCGGTTACGCAGACTGAAGCTCAGACCGACTTTCAAACTTGAATGGTGCAACAGAATAAAGTGTATGTGTTACCATCATCAGGCCCCGGTTCCTGAATTTACTGGAGATAAGAAAGGCCGAGACTCAGGTTGTTATTGAGGAATCCGGAAGACGACCATTACCGTTATGAGGGAAGCGGTCAATATCTATAAATAGGAACTGGATGCCTACCATACCACATTGACTGAACTCTTGTAATCATAAAGTTATGCCTAATTCCGTTGCTTACTTGAAGAAACAAGCCTATGGCAAGACCAAGGTTCGCATCACCAAGGTCATCCGCCACACTAAGAACTGGCACGATGTTGTCGAGCTCACCGCTCAAGTCCTCCTCGATGGCAAGTTCGAGACCTCCTACACCGAGGCTGACAACTCTGTCGTTGTCCCCACCGACACTGTCAAGAACACCCTCTATGTCCTCGCCAAGAAGTCCGAGAATGTCCAGACCATCGAGCGTTTCGGTTACGAGATTGGTCAACACTTCATCAACAGATACTCTCATGTCGATGATGTCTACATCAAGCTCATCCAGCACCGCTGGACCCGCGTTGAGATCGATGGCCAGCTCCACCCGCACTCCTTCCTCCGTGACGGTGATGAGACCAGACGTGTTGAGCTGGTTGTCTCTCGTGATGGAAAGGTGTCCATCGAGTCCCGCCTCAAGGACCTCCTTGTGTTGAAGTCCACCGGCTCCTCATTCACCAACTTCCACCGTTGTGAGAACACCACTCTCCAGGATGCCACTGACCGCATCTTCTCCACCAGTGTGGATGCCAAGTGGACCTACAACCTTGAGAAGTCCAAGATCGAGGAGATTCCATTCGACGAGATCGCCAGCAGCGTTCGTGAGATCACCCTCAGCACCTTCGCCACCGATGACTCAGCCTCGGTGCAAGCCACCATGTACCAAATGGGTGAGAAGGTGTTGGGACAGAACGTGGATGTCAGCGAGATCAGCTATGCTCTTCCCAACAAGCACTACCTCAGCGTCAACTTGAAGCCCTTCAACCTTCCCAACGAAGGCAAGGACATGAACATCTTCCAACCCATCAGTGATCCATCTGGCTATATCACTGCCACCATTGCCCGTCGTTAAGGTTTTGGTATTTTGGGCGTTTACCCTATCCGTATCATTGGACATCATGTAATATCTGACATTATTAAAATAATATATCAACTCAATTTCGAACGCATTGAACATCCTTGGACTGTTGATCTCATGATCAATTTTGATGCGATGCAGACAATTAACATTGAACACTCAAAGCGCACTTTAAAACCCACTAACATAAAGTTGATGATCACATTTCTGTACTCTGTAAACAACGTGTATTTCAATATATACATTAGGGTTTAACTAAGAATAACGCAGTTGCTATGTACGATTTCATATTATCATTGAAAGCGGTGATACATCATTCATTTGCGTTGGAATAATACAGATATAGGGTAAATGAGTATGCTTGGGTAACAGATCTGCAGTGGCGACTTCCGAAGTACTACTCGAACCTTAAGTTCGGATGGTGTACCACATATTTAGGAA
This sequence comes from Basidiobolus meristosporus CBS 931.73, assembly GCA_002104905.1. Lineage (NCBI taxonomy): Eukaryota > Fungi > Basidiobolomycota > Basidiobolomycetes > Basidiobolales > Basidiobolaceae > Basidiobolus > Basidiobolus meristosporus. The sequence continues at coordinate 176,642 of MCFE01000037.1, read as the reverse complement.
GCCTAGAATACATGAACGGATGTCATAAGTGATGAATTTATTTAATGTGCTGTGTGAGAAATGGTAGTATGGATTAGAATTTGGTGTTACAACGGCCAATGGTAGCAGTAATGTATCCAGAGAAGTCGGTGACTGGGGAGAAAATGGTCATCTCTTGGCCAGCGTTAGGGAGGCTGAAGGGGGCAAGGTTGGTGGTGAAGTGATGGCTGTTGGGGAGGGCGTAGTACACATCACGGACTTCTGGGAAGCGCTTCAAGATCAACTCAGCCATGCGGTACATGGTGGCCTGGACTGAGGCAGAGTCATCGTGAGCGAACACATCCAAGGGTGGTCTTGCGGACTCCGTCGAAGATGCGGTCGAATGGAATGTTCTCGACTCCAATCGAGGTGTCGATGTTGTAGTGGGCCTTGACAGTGGTGGAGAAGATACGGTCATCAGCGTCTTGGAGAGTGGTGTTCTCGCAGTGATGGAAGTTGGTGAAGGACGAACCGGTGGTCTTCAACACAAGAAGGCCTTCCAAGCCAGACTTGATGCTGACATCGTTCGCACTGACTGTGACCCAGGTCTCTCTGGTCTCGCTGCCGTCACGGTAGAAGGAGTGAGGGTGGGGCTCGCCGTTGACATTGATTCTGGCCCAGCGGTACTTGACAATGTGCACATGAGCATGGGTGACATGGGTGTACTTGTCAACGAAGTGCTTGCCGAGCTCGTAAGCATAACGCTCGATGGTCTGAACATGGTCGGACTTCTTGGCAATGACGTAGCAGGTGTTCTTGACAGTGTCAGTGGGGACAACCATGCTGTTGTCAGCCTTGGTGTAAGCCTCTTCGAAGTCACCCTCGAGAAGGACTTGGCAAGTGAGCTCAACGATGTCGTTGTACTGGGCGGTGTGGCGAATGGCCTTGGTGACTCTGACCTTGGCTTTACCATAGGCTTGACGCTTCAACTCAACAGCTCCAGACATTTCTATTCTTTTGAAATGATTGTGTGGTCTATACTGCTGAATAATGCCGGTATATATACTCCTAAAATCATGGAAATTTCTTTCGCCACTAATAATTCTGCTACTGAATCCGGCTGCCAAAATTATATCCGGATTCTAGGCCTACGGTGGGACTGACTGATGCTTGGTTCTGGTGCAAGATAGATAAGATTTGACCAGTATGACTTCGCAGTACAGCAATTTGTGTCACACAAATTCATCTACGGCTGTAACTAAGGACGAGAAGTAGATCTCAACCCTGAGATTATCTACGTTTGAGGGAAGCACCACTTACTCCTTGATCTTGGTAGGACAGCAGTCGGCAAAGGCCGAGGCCACTCTGAAACCTACATATTTCCCATTCATACAACTCCGAATTGGTGGTGGATGCACGTGCCGAATATTTACTATTTAACTGAGAGAGGACCACACATGAAGTATAAGTCAAATACCTATCTGCAAAATGTCCAACACTTCCGGTGCCTACTTGAAGAAGCAAGCCTATGGCAAGACCAAGGTTCGCATCACCAAGGTCATCCGCCACACCAAGAACTGGCATGATGTTGTCGAGCTCACCGCTCAAGTTCTCCTCGATGGCAAGTTCGAGACCTCCTACACCGAGGCTGACAACTCTGTCGTTGTCCCCACTGACACTGTCAAGAACACCCTCTATGTCCTCGCCAAGAAGTCCGAGAATGTCCAGACCATCGAGCGTTTCGGCTACGAGATTGGCCAACACTTCATCAACAGATACTCTCATGTCGATGACGTCTACATCAAGCTCATCCAGCACCGCTGGACCCGCGTTGAGATCGATGGCCAGCTCCACCCGCACTCCTTCCTCCGTGACGGTGATGAGACCAGACGTGTTGAGCTGGTTGTCTCTCGTGATGGAAAGGTGTCCATCGAGTCCCGCCTCAAGGATCTCCTTGTGTTGAAGTCCACCGGCTCATCATTCACCAACTTCCACCGTTGTGAGAACACCACTCTCCAGGATGCCACCGACCGCATCTTCTCCACCAGTGTGGATGCCAAGTGGACCTACAACCTTGAGAAGTCCAAGATCGAGGAGATTCCATTCGACGAGATCGCCAGCAGCGTTCGTGAGATCACCCTCAGCACCTTCGCCACCGATGACTCAGCCTCGGTGCAAGCCACCATGTACCAAATGGGTGAGAAGGTGTTGGGACAGAACGTGGATGTCAGCGAGATCAGCTATGCTCTTCCCAACAAGCACTACCTCAGCGTCAACTTGAAGCCCTTCAACCTCCCCAACGAAGGCAAGGACATGAACATCTTCCAACCCATCAGTGATCCATCTGGCTATATCACTGCTACCATTGCTCGTCGTTAAGGTTTTGGTATTTTGGGCGTTTACCCCATTCGTATCATTGCACATCATGTAATATCTGACACTATTAAAATAATATATCAACTCAATTTCGAACGCATTGAACATCCTTCGACATGGAACACCATGGGCGCTGTGTGTTTGATGCAGACAATGGCCATGTGAGCAGTCAAAGCGAGCTGCTATAATGCCTGATTTCTCTGTTTGTATTTGAAATTGATCAGTGCTTCCCGTTTTTCATTAATATCTTTCAATGGGGATGAAATACTACCCAAACTTTGGAGTATTTCTAATACAGTCGGATACAATATTTTATTATTAATGAGTACAGAAGTATCTGGGTGTGTATACAACCGGTATTAGTAACAGCATATGGCCCACTGTGGCTAAAAGATAAACCCAATTTACATCTCAACATAGTTCACCACCAATTCCTGTAACTTTATTTGACGGTAGTGGTGGCGAAAAATGTGGTCACAAAACTTCAGTAGTTTGAATTATGAGACGAACTCATTTTTCCAGTTCCCATTTAATGACGAACCGGGAGGTCGATCATTTTATTTGGCTTACAAAAATTGCCCTTATTTAAATTATATATCTCCCAGATTATCAACCCGTACTCTGTAGCTAAACATCACCTCTGAACCATTTCTATATTTGATATTTGTATGGAAGGTTCACCAGATATCAACCCAGGAAAGGTTTAGGGTTGCCAGAAGTCCACCGTTATTATTCCTGCACTTATATAAAATTGTAGTTGATTCAACTAGGTTTTCACACTACTCTATTAAGTTTCAAAAATGCAATAAGGATTGATGGTAGTTGATATTTAATGGATGTTTTACATACGTTAATGGAATGAATTAGAATTTGTTGCCACGACGACCAATGGTTGCGGTGATGTATCCAGAGAAGTCAGTAACAGGGGAGAAAATGGTCATCTCTTGGCCAGCGTTAGGGAGGTTGAAGGGGGCAAGGTTGGTGGTGAAGTGATGGCTGTTGGGGAGGGCGTAGTACACATCACGGACTTCTGGGAAGCGCTTCAAGATCAGCTCAGCCATGCGGTACATGGTGGCCTGGACTGAGGCAGAGTCATCGTGGGCGAACACATCCAGGGTGGTCTTGCGGACTCCTTCAAAGATGCGGTCGAATGGAATGTTCTCGACTCCAATCGAGGTGTCGATGTTGTAGTGGGCCTTGACAGTGGTGGAGAAGATACGGTCATCAGCGTCTTGGAGAGTGGTGTTCTCGCAGTGATGGAAGTTGGTGAAGGACGAGCCGGTGGTCTTTAACACAAGAAGGCCTTCCAAGCCAGACTTGATGCTGACATCGTTCGCACTGACCGTGACCCAGGTCTCTCTGGTCTCGCTGCCGTCACGGTAGAAGGAGTGAGGGTGGGGCTCGCCGTTGACATTGATTCTGGCCCAGCGGTACTTGACAATGTGCACATGAGCATGGGTGACATGGGAGTACTTGTCAACGAAGTGCTTGCCGAGCTCGTAGGCATAACGTTCGATGGTCTGAACATGGTCGGACTTCTTGGCAATGACGTAGCAGGTGTTCTTGACAGTGTCAGTGGGGACAACCATGCTGTTGTCAGCCTTGGTGTAAGCCTCTTCGAAGTCACCCTCGAGAAGGACTTGGCAAGTGAGCTCGACAATGTCGTTGTATTGGGCGGTGTGGCGGATGGCCTTGGTGACTCTGACCTTGGCTTTACCATAGGCTTGACGTTTTAATTGAACAGAGGCAGACATACTTCAAATCACTTACCAATGATATTGCTTGGCCTTTCCATTTCTTCAGCGCGGCATATATATACAATCTGAGAAAGTTCCCGACCACATACATCCTCGGATATGCACCATGTTCATTTCACTGCAATCTCGGTGTTATTCTAATTTCTGGATCTAGGCATTGGCAATTGCACACGGCCACTAGTCACGAGAACATAGTAGATTAGATGGGACTTGCGGATCTAGTTGCAACGCAGTTGCTGTCACACAAATCATCTCCCATCGCTGGTAATGAAGGATGTGTAGTTGATCTCTATTCCTGAGAATATCTACAAATGAGGGCTGTGACCGCATCTCACACACACACTTTGTGCATCATCGTAGTGGGCTGGCCGAGGCCATCACATATATTTCTAAAAAGATTCTACCTACTCCAATGGTAAATTAAGATCAACAAGTGGCACTACCAGTTATATAAGAGAAGTCATTGTCACTCGTATCTATCAGGAGTTCAAAGTATCTGCCAAATATCTAGTAACGAAATGTCCAACACTTCCAGTGCCTATTTGAAGAAGCAAGCCTATGGCAAGACCAAGGTTCGCATCACCAAGGATCATCCGCCACACTAAGAACTGGCACGATGTTGTCGAGCTCACCGCTCAAGTCCTCCTCGATGGCAAGTTCGAGACCTCCTACACCGAGGCTGACAACTCTGTCGTTGTCCCCACTGACACTGTCAAGAACACCCTCTATGTCCTCGCCAAGAAGTCCGAGAATGTCCAGACCATCGAGCGTTTCGGCTACGAGATTGGTCAACACTTCATCAACAGATACTCTCATGTCGATGATGTCTACATCAAGCTCATCCAGCACCGCTGGACCCGCGTTGAGATCGATGGCCAGCTCCACCCGCACTCCTTCCTCCGTGACGGTGATGAGACCAGACGTGTTGAGCTGGTTGTCTCTCGTGATGGAAAGGTGTCCATCGAGTCCCGCCTCAAGGACCTCCTTGTGTTGAAGTCCACCGGCTCATCATTCACCAACTTCCACCGTTGTGAGAACACCACTCTCCAGGACGCCACCGACCGCATCTTCTCCACCAGTGTGGATGCCAAGTGGACCTACAACCTTGAGAAGTCCAAGATCGAGGAGATTCCATTCGACGAGATCGCCAGCAGCGTTCGTGAGATCACCCTCAGCACCTTCGCCACCGATGACTCAGCCTCGGTGCAAGCTACCATGTACCAAATGGGTGAGAAGGTGTTGGGACAGAACGTGGATGTCAGCGAGATCAGCTATGCTCTTCCCAACAAGCACTACCTCAGCGTCAACTTGAAGCCCTTCAACCTCCCCAACGAAGGCAAGGACATGAATATCTTCCAACCCATCAGTGATCCATCTGGCTATATTACTGCTACCATTGCTCGTCGTTAAGCCCTTTGTAAATTTTGGCATTTCGCAATTTAATAAACCCCATTCTACTTAATTTCGTTTATTAGTAGTGGTTCGAACTTTACCTGGTAAATTATACGCGCGTTCATTTGAACGTAGCACAGAGCCAGGTTTATGCCGCAATAGTAACTTATTGAATGACATTACTGATAGCTATTTCCGGGTGGCTATGGTTGATTGGAAATTGCTGGTATATGGCTCAATAGGAGGTATGCTGGTTAATCTCGGATGCGTATTAACGCACTGGGCCATGATACGTTCGATTTGATTGATCAACTGAAGACAATAACCAAGTGCACAGAAACATTGATCGAAGTTCGAATGGCCAGCTCTGCCTATTGAGGGTTTTCCCAGCCATGTTAGACTTTTAAATGTTGGTGCAATAGTTTGGAAAACCCAAATTCACTTGATTTCTTACTTCTTGGGAATTGAGAAAACTGAGATGGGATAATCCTTGCACTATGTATAGGTTTTTATGAATGGGGAAGTGCTCTAACTGAAAAGGATCTGGTTTAACTATGGCCAACCCTTTTCTAAGTCTTAAATCTATTTGTATTATGTATGGTATGAAGCGTCGTCTATTGACTTGGAAAATTGGGAAAATTGCGGATTATGTGTCACTTTACTCACTGATTTGTTTTATAGGGACAATTTGGTAGAACTTTTTAGTTGGAAAACATAAGAATTTTTGGGGAAAGTACCATGAAGTAGTGTCACAGGCTTGGGAAAGCCCAAATGTTTTGGTAAATAATCCAAAAATTAGGAAGTGTCTTACTAACTAGATCCTTTGAGAATATTCAAGAGCTTGGTAATTTGACAGGTCGAGACATCTAATGTATGAATGATATAGATGATGAATTAGCTAATTGCAATGATCTGTGTGCTCCATCAGCTGTAAATAAATTGAAAGTCCTTTGGTTAGTAGAAATAAGGTACACATTCTGATTTTATATGTTATATTGGGAACTGAATGCAGAGTACTACGGAGGTGTATGTATGTAGTTGATGATCTCTTATTACTCTTCTTTTATAGCTCCAGGAAACCAATAATCCTACGATGTTAACTAACAAGGGTATAGGTCATGAGTGTATTCATGATATACAAGTAATTAGGAGTAAAGGTAATATCACCTTCCGTTAAGACTGCATATATAAAGTTTCCCGCTGATAATCCCAAACGCAGATACAAACCAAGCTCTACCTTCTTCACGATATTCTCATCAGACGTAAATGTCACCAATTTCATTATTGATACAGAGTCCATGCAATCATACATCGATGAAGCGCAGAGTTGAAAATGAGATTGCAAATGACCCTTCCATATACACTACTTAAACTACCGAATTCTAATCCTGATATTCAAAAATGTTTTGTTCAAGTACGTACACTAACAGTGTAAACTTTTATTGGGTATGTTACATGAAATGCGCGAAGCATGAATTAGAAGTTGCTGCGACGACGACCAATGGTAGCAGTAATGTATCCAGAGAAGTCGGTGACTGGGGAGAAAATGGTCATCTCTTGGCCAGCATTCGGGAGGTTGAAGGGGGCAAGGTTGGTGGTGAAGTGATGGCTGTTGGGGAGGGCGTAGTACACATCACGGACTTCTGGGAAGCGCTTCAAGATCAACTCAGCCATGCGGTACATGGTGGCCTGGACTGAGGCAGAGTCATCGTGGGCGAACACATCAAGGGTGGTCTTGCGGACTCCTTCAAAGATGCGGTCGAATGGAATGTTCTCGACTCCAACCGAGGTGTCGATGTTGTAGTGGGCCTTGACAGTGGTGGAGAAGATACGGTCATCAGCATCTTGGAGAGTGGTGTTCTCGCAGCGATGGAAGTTGGTGAAGGACGAGCCGGTGGTCTTCAACACAAGGAGGCCTTCCAAGCCAGACTTGATGCTGACATCGTTCGCACTGACTGTGACCCAGGTCTCTCTGGTCTCACTACCATCGCGGTAGAAGGAGTGAGGGTGGGGCTCGCCGTTGACATTGATTCTGGCCCAGCGGTACTTGACAATGTGCACATGAGCATGGGTGACATGGGTGTACTTGTCAACGAAGTGCTTGCCGAGCTCGTAGGCATAACGCTCGATGGTCTGAACATGGTCGGACTTCTTGGCAATGACGTAGCAGGTGTTCTTGACAGTGTCAGTGGGGACAACCATGCTGTTGTCAGCCTTGGTGTAAGCCTCTTCGAAGTCACCCTCGAGAAGGACTTGGCAAGTGAGCTCAACGATGTCGTTGTATTGGGCGGTGTGGCGAATGGCCTTGGTGACTCTGACCTTGGCTTTACCATAGGCTTGGCGCTTCAACTCAACAGATGCAGACATTTTCAAATAACTCCCGAACGATGTGCTTGATTACTATTCAACGACAACGAGCTCTGCATTTAAATACCCTTGAGGGCAGTTCCATCGCCTTTGTAGCATATACATTCTAATTTGCATTGCAATCATTTACCACATGTGCTGGTATCAAATTCAAATCCTGGATCTAGACCTTAGTACGTGCACACAGCAATTTGTCAAGAGAACATCAAAGATTAGATTTGCCTTTTTATACCAGTAGCACAATGGTCCGTATAACAAATACCATCTCCGATAGTCGCCAAATTAAAGGACGTGGAGTTGATCTGAATCCCTGAGAACATCTGCAATAGAGGGTAGAAAACACCATTCCGCCATATTGGTGGGACTAAAGTGAGGAATGGCCGAGACTTGATTTGATTTAGATTCTATTTTAATATAAGGTACTCCGAGTGACACCACATGCAATATATATAAGAGAAGTCATCGTCTACCTCTCACATCAGGAGTAGCTTGTATTAACAAAGTATCTATCTACGAAATGTCCAACACTTCCAGTGCCTATTTGAAGAAGCAAGCCTATGGCAAGACCAAGGTTCGCATCACCAAGGTCATCCGCCACACCAAGAACTGGCATGATGTTGTCGAGCTCACCGCTCAAGTTCTCCTCGATGGCAAGTTCGAGACCTCCTACACCGAGGCTGACAACTCTGTCGTTGTCCCCACCGATACTGTCAAGAACACCCTCTATGTCCTCGCCAAGAAGTCCGAGAATGTCCAGACCATCGAGCGTTTCGGCTACGAGATTGGTCAACACTTCATCAACAGATACTCTCATGTCGATGACGTCTACATCAAGCTCATCCAGCACCGCTGGACCCGCGTTGAGATCGATGGCCAGCTCCACCCGCACTCCTTCCTCCGTGACGGTGATGAGACCAGACGTGTTGAGCTGGTTGTCTCTCGTGATGGAAAGGTGTCCATCGAGTCCCGCCTCAAGGATCTCCTTGTGTTGAAGTCCACCGGCTCCTCATTCACCAACTTCCACCGTTGTGAGAACACCACTCTCCAGGATGCCACCGACCGCATCTTCTCCACCAGCGTGGATGCCAAGTGGACCTACAACCTTGAGAAGTCCAAGATCGAGGAGATTCCATTCGACGAGATCGCCAACAGCGTTCGTGAGATCACCCTCAGCACCTTCGCCACCGATGACTCAGCCTCGGTGCAAGCCACCATGTACCAAATGGGTGAGAAGGTGTTGGGACAGAACGTGGATGTCAGCGAGATCAGCTATGCTCTTCCCAACAAGCACTACCTCAGCGTCAACTTGAAGCCCTTCAACCTTCCCAACGAAGGCAAGGACATGAACATCTTCCAACCCATCAGTGATCCATCTGGCTATATCACTGCTACCATTGCTCGTCGTTAAGCCCTTTGTAAATTTTAGCAATTAGTAATTCAATAAACTCTACCATTAAATCTATGACCAATCTCTAATGAAGTCCTGTCAATTCTATTAGTGAGATTGATAATGGGTTGAAATGAACATTGAAAACTGAACAGTGTGTAGCTGATACTTAATTGGATGTTTGTGGTAGACTACACTACTGACTATTCGTTTCAGCGGAGCATTATTGGTCCAGTTAAATGAGTTCGTGAAGGCTCACTTTTTGTCATGCTAAAGTTTGAGATGTTGGTGCAAATAAGATTACACGTTTTATAGCGGCTGATATGGCAATCTTGTTGGCTGCCTTTCAATGTATTTGACGAGCCGAACTATTCAGATTAACCTTACTATTTTCGGATCGATGAAGCAGCAGGCTCAGGATAATGGTTTAGAACGAATGCTATATTTACTGCCGAATTTTACACAAGGAACTTTTGTGATACATTAGAACTTGTTACCACGCCGACCAATCGTAGCAGTAATGTACCCCGAGAAGTCGGTAATGGGTGAGAAAATAGTCATCTCTCGGCCGGAGTTAGGAAGGTTGAATGGCTCGAGGTTAGTGGTGAAATGATGGCTGTTGGGGAGGGCGTAGTACACATCCTGAACTTCGGGATAGCGTTTCAAGATCACATCACCCATGAGGTACATGGTGGCCTGGACTGAGGCAGAGTCATCGTGAGCGAACACATCCAGGGTGGTCTTGCGGACTCCTTCAAAGATGCGGTCGAATGGAATGTTCTCGACTCCAATCGAGGTGTCGATGTTGTAGTGGGCCTTGACAGTGGTGGAGAAGATACGGTCATCAGCATCTTGGAGAGTGGTGTTCTCGCAGTGATGGAAGTTGGTGAAGGACGAGCCGGTGGTCTTCAACACAAGGAGGCCTTCCAAGCCAGACTTGATGCTGACATCGTTCGCACTGACTGTGACCCAGGTCTCTCTGGTCTCGCTGCCGTCACGGTAGAAGGAGTGAGGGTGGGGCTCGCCGTTGACATTGATTCTGGCCCAGCGGTACTTGACAATGTGCACATGAGCATGGGTGACATGGGAGTACTTGTCAACGAAGTGCTTGCCAAGCTCGTAGCATAACGTTCGATGGTCTGAACATGGTCGGACTTCTTGGCAATGACGTAGCAGGTGTTCTTGACAGTGTCAGTGGGGACAACCATGCTGTTGTCAGCCTTGGTGTAAGCCTCTTCGAAGTCACCCTCGAGAAGGACTTGGCAAGTGAGCTCAACGAATGTCGTTGTACTAGGCGGTGTGGCGGATGGCCTTGGTGCACTCTGACCTTGGCTTTACCGTAAGCTTGACGTTTTAGTTCAACGAAGGATGACATGATAACGAGAAATTGCTTTGAAGACTGGAGAACTATTGCCAAAAACACCTGAATTATATATGTTTTTTTATGAATGTCACATAGCGTTAGAGTATCAGTACTCTTTGTGATATGTGAAAATACTCGTATGTGGCTAGCATGGGAATACTCATTTGAAATATACATAATAATTTATCTCTATCCATGTTTCCACATTTGAATGGGCATTTGGAATTCCTGGATGTCTGATTGCGAAATACTACTTATGATTCTAATGTGTAAATGTAGGGGAAAGCTGGCCGGATCGCTAGCATCAATATCTCAATCTAATCAATATTCCGTGCGGTGTTTGGGAAATTTAAAACCAGCTACGTTGTCACGCATGAGAGTCGAGGCTTTCTACGAACTTCGATGTTGAGATCTGATCTCTACATAAAATCTAGTATCACCATGAAGTTATTTAATACTGTATATATAAACCTTCGTATTTCTATTTGAAATAGTGTAATAATTTATCGACCAACTCAAAAACATGTCTAGTAACTCCGGTGCCTACTTGAAGAAGCAAGCCTATGGCAAGACCAAGGTTCGCATCACCAAGGTCATCCGCCACACCAAGAACTGGCATGATGTTGTCGAGCTCACCGCTCAAGTTCTCCTCGATGGCAAGTTCGAGACCTCCTACACCGAGGCTGACAACTCTGTCGTTGTCCCCACTGACTACTGTCAAGAACACCCTCTATGTCCTCGCCAAGAAGTCCGAGAATGTCCAGACCATCGAGCGTTTCGGCTACGAGATTGGTCAACACTTCATCAACAGATACTCTCATGTCGATGACGTCTACATCAAGCTCATCCAGCACCGCTGGACCCGCGTTGAGATCGATGGCCAGCTCCACCCGCACTCCTTCCTCCGTGACGGTGATGAGACCAGACGTGTTGAGCTGGTTGTCTCTCGTGATGGAAAGGTGTCCATCGAGTCCCGCCTCAAGGACCTCCTTGTGTTGAAGTCCACCGGCTCCTCATTCACCAACTTCCACCGTTGTGAGAACACCACTCTCCAGGATGCCACCGACCGCATCTTCTCCACCAGTGTGGATGCCAAGTGGACCTACAACCTTGAGAAGTCCAAGATCGAGGAGATTCCATTCGACGAGATCGCCAGCAGCGTTCGTGAGATCACCCTCAGCACCTTCGCCACCGATGACTCAGCCTCGGTGCAAGCCACCATGTACCAAATGGGTGAGAAGGTGTTGGGACAGAACGTGGATGTCAGCGAGATCAGCTATGCTCTTCCCAACAAGCACTACCTCAGCGTCAACTTGAAGCCCTTCAACCTCCCCAACGAAGGCAAGGACATGAACATCTTCCAACCCATCAGTGATCCATCTGGCTATATCACTGCCACCATTGCCCGTCGTTGATTACGGCTTTTAACCGCTCCCATTCCTCATAAGCACTCCCAATAATAAAAGCACATTGTTAAACATTAAAGGAATTGTGCTATAACCTTGACTGTGGATGAGATACATTCCCTTTTGCTCAGTAAGACTTTGATGAATGGATAAAGGTGAAGTCACATGTTAATCGTAAAAAGTTAAAACGTAGCTTCGAAGTGAGAATAAAATTGTGAAACGAAGAATCGATAACTAGTTCAGAATGATTGCGACTAGGTCAACATGTAAAAGGAGAACAATTCAAACAAAAAAGCTTGATTGTGGATTTACAGTAAATAGGGTTAAAATTGGCCTTTATAAACGACATGAATAGGGGAAGTGTAAAATTAGCAACAACCACTGCTAGACTGAGCAGGAACAGAACTGCCTTGGCTGATCTTGATGTTTTGCTTAGTGGAGGGAGCAACAGTGTTGGTACCCATACGATCCTTGATTTGTTTGGCCATGGTAAGGAAAGCTTGCTCTACATTAGTGGAGTCCTTGGCGGAAGTCTCCAAGAATGGGATGCTTAATTGGTCAGAAAATTCCTATTGAAATGGGTTTAGCAATTGTCTTTTACGAATAGAGCAGGTTATAGTGTGCATCAGTAGGCATACCTTGGCGCTGTCATACTCCACAACTTTCTTTGAAGTTAAATCACTCTTGTTACCAACCAAAAGCTTGTTTACACCCTCAGAGGCATAACGATCGATTTCTTGCAACCATTGTTTGACATTCGAGAAAGTGTCTTGGTCGGTCACATCATAAACGACGATGATACCATGGGCGCCACGATAGTAGGAAGAGGTAATGGTACGGAAACGCTCTTGGCCTGCGGTATCCCAAATTTGGAGCTTGATGGTCTTTCCTTCTAGCTCGATGGTTCTAATTTTCTACGAGAAACAACATTATTAAAACGACTGTCGACAAAGGGAAGTGAAAGTGAGGGTATTTACGAAATCAACACCGATAGTACTGATGTAACTTTCTGTGTAGGTGTCATCAGCAAAACGAAGCAACAAGCAAGATTTTCCAACGCCAGAATCGCCGATCAGCAAGAGCTTGAAAAGATAGTCGCTATTGGAAGTAACAACAGTGAGGAATAAAAACGGTCAGTCAACTAGCACTTTAGATTGTTCAGATGAGGTGATAATTCCCAAGTTGGGGAAACAAGATGTGGTAGAAAGAGAGGGATTACATAGCCAGGTATGTATCTATTTATAACGAGCCGTAGGGAATAAATACGCAACAAGCGCCCAAAGAAGGAAAAGTATACTTACTATTCAGGGTTCATCTTTTACGGAAGAAGTTGGAGTTGGAGGAAGGAAAAGGATAGGTAATCAACAAACAGAAGAACAAGCAGAAATAGTGGTCTAGGTGATTAGGCAATCGGTGATGAAATTTTGAATTACGAGTGAGTATGCTCAGCAGATTCGGTAATATTGGCTGACGGGTCCAATATACCCAACTATGGGTATTTTCCACCACTGGATTGACCTGAATAGCCAAGCGGTTAGCCGTAGAAATTGCTGGTATTCTGCATGCAAGAACCGGGTAGTGGTTGTGTGGGCAAAGGTGATTGGCCAGTTGAATTCACGTACTAATTCCCCGATTTCTTGCAGGTGCGGCAAACATGCCTACTCCACCCATCTGTAGCAAGCACAGCCAGAGGGTCCGGGCCACAGCCGGAATTCCGGAAATCAACTCCGCCCAAGCGCACGAATGATTCCCCAAGGAATCCAGGTGCCGTAGCTATAACCCCAATCGGTCACGTGCGGACGGTTGGTAAGCAGTACTGCTATGGGTCAAATAAACAAAAAGATAGTTGACACTGCTGGCTGATAATTGGCTGCTACAATGTTTATCAAAGTTATTGAAATGAAGGAGAGTATTCATCGATAGAAATATAACCATCCGAAACGCAGACGCAATCGTGAAATCAGGGTTTTTTTTCTGGCGCATTTACAGTTGACATAGGGGGGAGGGGAAGGAACAATCAAAAAATCGTAGTAATAAAAAAACCGTATCAAGATTTACTTGATGGATTCGTGTGTTAAGCATTGTTTTTTTTCGATATACTTTGCCTTTATCCAAACAACTCCATTTTTGTCTCTTTATTATCGAACGTTGACTTCTCTTTTATCTATTAAACTTATCAGGTGGGTATTCACTGCTATCTCTTTACCGAGCCCGTTTCTAGCATCTATGTGAAGGATCTGGCTTTTCTTAATATTTCCCCGGCTTGTCGCTGCGGATTGGCGATAGTTTTTGTACTTCACACCCCACCCAGCCTCTCTCTCCAGCGGTTAACCCCCTTTTTTTACTTGCTAGGTTGTAAAAAGATAAATCAATATGGACGTAAGTTTCAGATTCAACGGTACGAGGATTGGATTACTTCTGACTAACTGGGCGATTCCTGCTCCGATCGATCTAGGGTATTTTGGATTTCTCCCGTGAGCTTAATATACAGCTCTTAGATCAAGTTGTCGAGACGTTTTTCCTTGGAAAGGGCGAAGAGGTTGGTTTGCTTATTCTGCGGTTTGCAGTGATTTTAGGGTGGAAATTCATGTTTTGAAACTACTTAGCAACGCATGGCCCAACAAGTGCTAACGCAATTCCAAGAGCATCCTGACGCTTGGACAAGAGTCGACGGCATTCTAGAAAACTCTAAAGCTGCCCACACAAAGGTTAGTCGACGTAACCAGTGCCGGGCCCATCTTCACTTACTTACATTTGTATATAGTTCATCGCACTTCAAATCCTCGACAAGCTTGTTCAAACTCGTTGGAAAGTTCTCCCCAGAGAGCAGTGTGATGGTAAGGTCTACTTTTTTGGACATAGCTCGAGCCTTGTATTAATGAAATATTTGCCCAGGAATCAAGAACTTTATTGTCGCAATCACCATCAAACTATCTTCTGATGAAACCACCCTGCATCGCGAAAGAACATTACTGAACAAGTTGAACTTGAGTTTGGTTCAGGTATGCTGAAGCTTCCCATCCCTTAACTCCAAATGACCATTCACATAACATATCTCCGTAGATCCTCAAGCAAGAATGGCCCAAAAACTGGCCTACGTTCATTCCAGATATTGTTGCGTCCAGTAAAACTAACCTCGCTCTTTGCGAAAACAACATGGCTATTTTGAAGTTGCTAAGGTAACGAAAGACCACCATCCCGGATTCTTACGGATTGAATAATGACCGATTTGCGTATAGTGAGGAGATCTTTGATTATTCTGCTGAACAGATGACCCAGGTGAAAACACGTAACCTCAAGCAACAAATGTGTGGAGAGTTCTCCGAAATCTTCCAGCTATGTAGCGAGGTACTGGAAAAGGCTCAGAAGCCCAGCCTTATCAAAGCTACTCTGGAGACACTGTTGAGATTCCTCAACTGGATCCCACTTGGGTACATTTTCGAAACCAACATCATAGACAACCTTCGTGGCCGTTTTCTTGAGGTTCCCGCTTTCCGTAACATCACGCTGAAGTGCCTTACCGAGATTGGCGGCTTGGTGGTGGTTGATAAGTACGAGGCGAAGTTCCCACTTCTCTTTGAAATGGTCATGTCTTCCGTTGTCAATATGATCCCTCCAAACACCGATATCGCGACCGTCTTCGAAGAGGCATCTGACGAAGAACAAGAGCTGATCCAGAACCTTGCCATATTCTTGACCAGCTTCTTCTCCACCCACTTGAAGATCGTCGAGTCACGCACTAGAACCGATATCTTGTTGACGGCCCACAAGTACCTAGTCAATATCTCCCGAGTAGATGACAGGGAGATCTTCAAGATCTGCCTGGAGTATTGGAACAAACTAGTTGCAGAGTTGTACGAGGAAAGCCAGCACCTCTCCAACATGGGCGCTCCTCTTCTCAACCTCGGTGGTGCCTCCAACGGGACACAAAGAAAGGACACCTACGCAGAGGTCCTATCGCAGCTGCGAGTGGTGATGATCGAAAGAATGGTTAGACCCGAGGAAGTCCTCATCGTAGAGAACGATGAAGGAGAGATCGTTAGAGAATACATTAAGGAAACTGATACCATCACTCTCTACAAGAGCATGCGTGAATGCTTGGTTTACCTCACGCATTTGGATGTGAACGATACTGAGTCTATCATGACCACCAAGCTTGCTAAGCAAATGGATGGTTCAGAGTGGTCGTGGAACAACCTGAACAAACTTTGCTGGGCGGTGGGATCGATCAGTGGAGCCATGAACGAGGAAACCGAGAAGAAGTTCTTGGTCATTGTCATCAAAGATCTTCTTAGTTTGTGTGAGATGAAGAGAGGCAAAGATAACAAGGCGGTGGTGGCCTCCAACATCATGTACATTGTTGGACAATACCCCCGATTCTTGAAGGCCCACTGGAAGTTCCTCAAGACTGTGGTCAACAAGCTGTTCGAGTTCATGCATGAGACCCATGAGGGTGTCCAAGACATGGCCTGCGACACCTTCATCAAGATTTCACAGAAGTGCCGCCGCCATTTCGTTACACAGCAATCCGGGGAAGTGGTTCCGTTCATCGAGGAAATCTTGAACACCATTGATCAGATCACCTCTGATCTGACCCCTCTGCAAGTGCAAACTTTCTACGAAGCGGTTGGGTACATGATTCAGGCCCAGGCACAGAGAAATCTCCAGGAGCGCCTGATCGCCAAGTACATGGAGTTACCCAACAACGCCTGGGACAACACCATGGCCCAAGCCCACAGCAATGCTGAGATCTTGAGCAACCCTGAGACCATCAAACTCCTGGTCAACATTCTCAAAACCAATGTAGCTGCCTGTGTCTCCGTTGGCTCCGGATACTACAGTCAGCTCGGACGTATCTACATGGATGTCCTCAGCCTCTACAGGGCCGTCAGCGAGATTATTTCCGAGTCATTGAAGATGGAGGGCAACATCGCTGCTAGCACTCCCAAGATCCGAGGCATGCGTACCATCAAGAAGGAAATCCTCAAACTGGTGGAGACATACATTAACAAGGCTGAGGACTTGAATGCTGTGGCACAAAACATTGTTCCACCATTCTTCGAGGCTGTCCTTGGTGACTACGGCAGAAACATTGACAAGGCCAAGGAGCCCGAGGTCCTGA
Source organism: Basidiobolus meristosporus CBS 931.73 (assembly GCA_002104905.1). Lineage (NCBI taxonomy): Eukaryota > Fungi > Basidiobolomycota > Basidiobolomycetes > Basidiobolales > Basidiobolaceae > Basidiobolus > Basidiobolus meristosporus. The sequence goes on along the minus strand of MCFE01000037.1, from coordinate 159,514 downwards.
GCGTCATCTCCTCCATTGTTAGCAAATTGGGATCGCTACTGACCGACAAGATCCCCGCAGTCTTGGATGCGGTGTTCGAATGCACCCTCAACATGATCAACAAGGACTTCTCTGAGTACCCCGAGCATCGCTCCGGCTTTTTCAAGCTGTTGCGCGCCATTGATATTCATTGCTTCCCCGCACTTCTCGGCTTACCCGCCCCTCAGTTCAAGCTCATCATGGACAGCGTTGTGTGGGCTTTCAAGCACACCATGCGTGACATTGCCGACATTGGTTTGAGCATTTGTCTAGAGTTGCTCAACAATGTTGCCTCATCCGACCCCAGCATTGCCAACGGCTTCTACCAAGGCTACTTCCTTAGTCTCCTTCAGGACATCTTCTACGTCTTGACGGACACCGACCACAAGAGTGGTTTCAAGCTCCAGTGTCTGGTCTTGAGCCGCATGTTCTTGTTGGTTGAGAACGGCTCCGTCAGTGCTCCCCTCTTCAACCCAGCCCAAGTGAGCAACCCCAGCATGACAAACTCCATGTTCCTCATGGAATACGTGTGTAATCTCCTCCAAACCGCCTTCCCACATCTAACTACGTAAGCATTTAGGCCACGCACCTGTGCACCACATTCCTCTAACACCTCCTCCATGTAGTGCTCAAATCCAAGGATTCGTGAAGGGCATGTTCGATTATGACCAAGACCTTCACAAGTTCAAGCTCCACGTCAGAGATTTCCTGATCCAGCTCAAGGTAAGTACATGTGCCCACTAATTATCCCCATCGCGTACTCATTCGTCTCCACCAGGAATTCGCTGGGGACAACGCCGATCTTTTCCTCGACGAGCGTGAGGCTGAGGCCGAGGCCAAGAAGAAGGCTGATATGGAGGCAGCCATGAGAATTCCTGGTATGGTGAAGCCATCGGACCTTCCAGCCATGGACGAGGAAATTTAATTCCAACCCCCTCCGAAGACTTTTTACACAAGCGCGCATTTTCTTTAATCCATCTCCCTTGTTCTCGGATATTGCGTATCTTAATGACAACCCTTGTATGTACTGCCAAAATGAATCTAGATACTTCTTTTTCAAGCCAAACCCCAACCCAACCCACTTGGTTTTTCATTCATGTTACCGAGCAAGACCAAATCAAGTTGAAATATACATATATACATGATTGTTTTGTTCGCGACGAAGCAGATCGTTGATGATTCTTGTCAGTAAAGAGCTATCCAATACCCAACCCAACGCTGGCCACCAACCAACCAACCACTACAAACAAATCGATCGTTCTTGACCTTTAATGATTCTAAACATCGGAATAATAATACAAACGAAATCCATGTTGCAAGAGCAGATTCTAGGGTGATAAATGTAGCAGTAGCCAAGGTAATAAACTCGCTAGGAATTTTTTGGATGCAAGGTCGAGAAACGTCTGCCTGTGTATTGTGAAGGGAATTTAGATAGAGTTAGAGGGTTCGTGTGTGGGTATGCATGCGCTTAGAGGTCGATGTCATCTGCCATCATGTTGCCGCCCAGTTGGACCTTCTCGCCAGGCTTGAAAGCCGGCATCCCTAAATACGGACAGCTACCACAACGGAAAGCATCTCCCAAGTAGCAGCTACCACAGGATGATACGGGGGCGGGGGCTGGAGTGGGCTTAGGCACCACCCTTTTCTTTTCCTCCAACTCCTCCGAGAGGCCACAGGAGCAGTTCTTACAGGCCTTCTTCTTGCTGCTGCAATCGTCAGGTTTGGTCAAAGAGCTGGGGTCAGGCTTGGCCAGATCCTCTTCATCCAAAAGGTCGTCTTCGTCTTCCAGCTCCTCGTCTTCGTCATTGGCGCTGATCTTCCAGACTGCCGCTCTTTTGGTGGCTTGAGTGGCTGCCTTTTTGCGCGCGAAAGGAAGAGCGGCCGAGGCGCCTACTTCGTAAGCAGGCTTCTTGGCAACGATTTGCACCATCTCCAGTTTCCCTTGGAGGCTTTGGTGAGCATTGTCTCTATCCTGGAGACTCCAGGTGTTTTGGATGTAGTCGTTCAGCTCCTCTTCAGTGAGAATCCTGCTGTTCACCGAGATGTCGATGAAGCCGCTGATCTTGAGTTCCGAAACGATATCTTTGGCTGTGCGGTTGACGGGGGCGGCAGTATTCTGCTCTCCCTCAACCAAGGCAGGCTCGTGAAGGATAATCCGACCTCCCGGCAACAGAGCGCCTAGAAGCTTTCTAAGAACAACTGCGTTATGGGCTGTTCCTGAAGGCTGGAGGACACCGGTCAAGATGGCGTTGTAGATGGGTGAAAGATAAACTAAAAGAACAACACAGGTCAGAACGCCGAATCATTTGAAAGATCCGTAGCAACAGCACTTACGAATAGGAATGCGGTCGAATTGCTCGAAATCCACCTTTCCGTTAGGGGAGACTTTCTGGTCAAGCTCGCTACGACATTGCACCAGGGCTTCCATTTTCACCTGGGGGTTCCCGACCAAGAGAACTCTATCGCCCGCGTTTATTTCGAACATGGTGGCTGTTTGGTTTACAAAAATATCCTGGGTGTGGTTGGAAACTGGGTTGGCACCGAAGGGATATATATGGCTATATATCTAGAGAAGAGAGTATGAGAGGAAGGTAAAGGAAGGTGGGATTTTTATTTCCGCAAATAAACCCCACCCGCTCTACTATATAATCCAGGCTTTTTTCAGCCTCTGATTAATAATCGGGAAAATGAAAACGGTTTAAACTCGATCTCACTACTTAGAGGAACTTGATTTGAGTGGAGGATTCTGTAACCGACGTAAAATACGCTCCCCAATTGCGGTAGTGATTAGGTAATTTTGGAACCCTTCGAATTCCCAGCAAAAATCACGCTCTGATCTAGAAAGATCTGTTTTGATAACTTATCAGATTTGGGTGGACTGGGAATCACTGAAATATACTGGAGGGAAATCTATTGTTTTGAAATCAATTGGCTTTGGTGCTGATTGTAATCACTTAATCCATACCCGGGTCGATGATTCCATAATCCGCCTTACCCAACCTTATCACTCTCTGGCAAACCACTATGGTACACTACGTTCTCGAACAACAAAGGGCCCGTGGATCTGTTGGGTGATATTTGAATCGGCAAGGGCTTCAACTTTTCTATCTCCGAACATACGCTTGGAGTTCATTGATAAGGCAAGTGAATCATATGCTGGATGTTGGTGGTGATGATTATCCTATCAGAAATTTTGGATGGTTGCCATAAGAATAACATGTGACAATCGGCAGAAACCCAACTTGGATTAAGCTCACAGCATCTCAAAAATGAGGATCAGGTCCATATGTGAGCATGATGCTGCGCGCAAAATACTGACCATGATGCATACTAATCCCAGGCAAAGTATGAGGCCTAGCTACCAGATCCAAGCAAAATCCATTTTCGAAAATTCTGACATATGTAGCCTTTAGATTTTACTGTAATCATTTCTCAATAAAACTCTTCCAACCTACTGAATGCCAAATGCTACTGAATCTCTTCCAAATAAATCTTGCATATCATGCTGTGAGGGTCTTGTCAATATCAGAAGTGATTGGGAGAGCAAGAAGATTGTATGGTCTCTACTTCAGGGCCTATTAAATGAAAAAATGAGGCTTATACTTTTACTAAGTCTTGGCAAAAGAAACGCATCAAATATGTCTAGAAAGATCCTAATGGCATGTGTGCAAAGTCTAGGGGCTTTTGGGATACTTGGCCAATTTTCATGTATGGTCACTTGACATATTGGTGAAGATATTCCAAGTACATGCTGAAAGTAAATTTGGACAGGAAATAGTAAACTATGATCTAAATGACAAAGCTGATGGAACATTTAGGTGTCAATACACTATTACAACATTTTGTTGGAGACAAATGCTGCCATATTTACTTAAACATGGTCTTGGTATTGGTGCTCGAAGTCAATTTGGTTGCAAGTACTTACAGGTCCTGGAGTATCTGTTGTAAGTATTCCGTTTACACCTAAGCCATTCATATACCTTAAAAATCTATTTGGCCTATCGCTAAGTTATGAATTATTTGCTTGAGATTTGGTTTGTAAGATATTAGCTGATTCTTTGAATTAGGAAGTTATCAATATTTTCAAACTCGACCAAAAGCTCTCAAACTTTACAAACAGCTTCCTGGGGTCTTTCATATAGCATCCTCATCTTTGGTATTATGAAGTTTCCCAGAAATTATAAATACTCTATCAGAAATATTAGTGCTTTAGACTTGGATGACTGTGGGCTCTCCAATTCACCGAAAGATACCAACATATAAATAATATTGCAATGCTTCAAACAATTGCCTAAAACAAAATATCTTAATTCCCCATATGTTAAACATATCAAATTGGTTCCAAAGCGTTGCCAAAGAGGTGTGGATGCACCATACAACCGTACTTCAATATTTAGGCTGTACATCAAATATCCCAACGAAGAGATGGGGGTGAGATGCCTCCCAAGAAACCACCAAACCTTCAAGCAGATTACTTAAAATAGAGAAGGCCCCCACTTCCTCTGTCAATGATTTACATAAGTTATATGGCAATGGGATTAGGCCTCGAGTTGTTTGATACACCATTATCCGCTTCGTAATACCCTTTACAACAAATACGCCGAAATTGAAAGATTATCTGAAACTATCATCGGAATCTGTGACTGCTTCCTGCATCATTATGGGTAATTAAGGAAGGTGTTTGCAGGAAATCCGAGAATATCCTCCAGGGTATTACTATATATGGTGGCATTGTTCATCAGTAACGCATGATTCTAACTGAGAATATAAATCGCTATACAGGTTGATATAGTCAACGGTTAATCTCGTGAATATATTTCAGTGCATCATGTACGAAGCCTAGATTGCTGTGCACACCGAAGAGTGTTCCCATCATACTGATTATCTTCGAAGATTATCTGAATCATCCGAATCATCCGAATCATCAATCCCGTGTGAGGTGGGAAAATTTTTGTCACCCGATTATATAAATCACCAGGTTGGGAATAGGGTTCGCACACGCAGATCCCAAATTCTATCTTCCAGCCATGTCTACCTCTGTTGAGTTAAAACGCCAAGCCTACGGTAAGGCTAAGGTCAGAGTCACCAAGGCTATCCGCCACACTCCTCAGTGGAACGACATTGTCGAGCTCACCTGCCAAGTGCTCCTTGAGGGTGACTTCGAAGAGGCTTACACCGAGGCTGACAACAGCAAGGTCGTCCCCACCGACACTGTCAAGAACACCTGCTACATCATTGCCAAGAAGTCCAACCACGTTCAGACCATCGAGCGTTACGGTTACGAACTCGGCAAGCACTTCGTTGACAAGTACCCTCATGTCACCCACGCCCACGTTCACATCGTTCAACTCCGCTGGACTAGAATTAATGTTAATGGTCAACCTCATCCTCACTCCTTCTACCGTGACGGCAGCGAGACCAGAGAGACCTGGGTCACTGTCAGCGCCAACGATGTCAGCATCAAGTCTGGCTTGGAAGGCCTTCTCGTCTTGAAGACCACCGGCTCGTCCTTCACCAACTTCCATCGCTGCGAGAACACCACCCTGCAGGATGCTGATGACCGTATCTTCTCCACTACCGTCAAGGCCCACTACAACATTGACACCTCGATTGGAGTCGAGAACATTCCATTCGACCGCATCTTTGAAGGAGTCCGCAAGACCACCCTTGATGTGTTCGCTCACGATGACTCTGCCTCAGTCCAGGCCACCATGTACCGCATGGCTGAGCTGATCTTGAAGCGCTTCCCAGAAGTCCGTGATGTGTACTACGCACTCCCCAACAGCCATCACTTCACCACCAACCTTGCCCCCTTCAGCCTCCCTAACGCTGGCCAAGAGATGACCATTTTCTCTCCAGTCACCGACTTCTCTGGCTACATCACTGCCACCATTGGCCGTCGTGGAAACAAGTTCTAAATCATCATTCAATTTACATTCGCATCTGTAACTCTACACCATTATATACATAATAAATTTCGACGCAAATTAAATGGATTGTGTTTTAGAAAGGAACAGACAAAGAAAAGAAAAAAACCACGCAAAAAGTAACAGGAGCAAACATCAAATTAGCCACAAGTGGTCGTGACGTGTATGATTTAACACCCATGTCCAAAAATGCACATGAATGGTATTCGACTATATTCATAAGTAGCCCAGCGTTTAGATCGTGAAGAGACGATAAATCAGGAAACTGGAGGTGAGGGGGGTTGAGATTAAATCTATTAAGATAATCGGAAAAGTGTGACCAAATCGAATAAGGATAGTAATAAATGAATGATTTCTTATCTAACCATCGAATAGGATTCCTTGAATTCAAGTACTGACTTCCTTTCCTGACTAATAGGATTGCTCCAAACCTGCGTGCGGGTGAGGGGGAGTTAAAATGGCAGCATGATCAGGGGAGAGCTAGGTCTATAAATACAAGAGGGTTGCTTCCCCGAATTACATAATACACAAAATGTCTGCTAACTCTGGTGCCTACTTAAAGAAACAAGCCTACGGTAAGACCAAGGTTCGCCTCACAAAGGTCATCCGTCACACCAAGAACTGGCATGATGTTATTGAGCTCACCGCTCAAGTCCTCCTCGATGGCAAGTTCGAGACCTCCTACACCGAGGCTGACAACTCAGTTGTCGTCCCCACTGACACTGTCAAGAACACCATCTATGTCCTTGCCAAGAAGTCCAACCAAGTTCAAACCATCGAGCGTTTCGGTTACGAGATTGGTCAACACTTCATCAACAGATACTCTCATGTTGATGATGTCTACATCAAGCTTATCCAACACCGCTGGACCCGTGTTGAGATCGACGGTCAACTCCACCCCCACTCCTTCCTTCGTGATGGTGATGAGACCAGACGTGTTGAGTTGACTGTCTCCCGTAACGGTAAGGTATCCATCGAGTCTCGCCTCAAGGACCTTCTTGTGTTGAAGTCTACTGGGTCTTCATTCACCAACTTCCACCGTTGCGAGTACACCACTCTCCAAGATGCCACCGACCGTATTTTCTCCACCAGTGTCGATGCCAAGTGGACGTACAACCTTGATAAATCCAAGATTGAGGAGATTCCATTCGATGAAATTGCCGAGGGTGTTCGTGAGATCACACTTAGCACCTTCGCCACTGACAACTCTGCCTCTGTTCAAGCCACCATGTACAAGATGGGCGAAAAGGTTCTTGCCAGCTTTGAGGATGTCAGTGAGATCAGCTATGCTCTTCCCAACAAGCACTACTTCAGTGTCAACCTGAAGCCTTTCAACCTTCCTAACGAGGGCAAGGATATGGATATCTTCCAACCTGTCAGTGACCCATCTGGCTATATCACTGCCACTATCGCCCGTCGTTAGATTGTTCACCAACAATTGTTCACATCATTCATTTCATCCAACATCACCATAACAACGGAGTAGTGTAAAGTCCTGAATCGTAAAATCTAATAAATACTTGCATTTTTAAACTATCTCTAACCAGATGGAACGCAAATTCCTATATATTTCCGAGTTGCAAGAGAGAGATAAAGGAATTTGGGTCTCCGCCATGTCACCAAGAGTGGCATTAATGAACAAAGTGAAACGGAGGGAACGAAAATCCTCTCACATCGATCTTGATTGCCAATATAGATCGTTCCCACAAAAACCGGTAAAGCAACATAATTGATGAAAGTGATGAACAAGAATGAGACTTATGTGCCTAGCCAGTTGATGCTCCCTGATTATCAATTGATCATGGAGATATTGATTATATTGCTCCCTAGTGGTGAAGTCTAGTTCCGTATATAAGGAATTCCTCGGTCAGTCTCGTACATCAGTATCATCCAAATCTTATACGACAATGTCTTCTGCAGTTGAGTTAAAACGCCAAGCCTACGGTAAGGCTAAGGTCAGAGTCACCAAGGCTATCCGCCACACTCCCCAGTGGAACGACATTGTCGAGCTCACTGTCCAAGTGCTCCTCGAGGGTGACTTCGAAGAGGCTTACACCGAGGCTGACAACAGCAAGGTCGTCCCCACCGACACTGTCAAGAACACCTGCTACATCATTGCCAAGAAGTCCAACCACGTTCAGACCATCGAGCGTTACGGTTACGAACTCGGCAAGCACTTCGTTGACAAGTACCCTCATGTCACCCACGCTAACGTCCACATTGTTCAACTCCGCTGGACCAGAATCAATGTCAACGGCGAGCCTCACCCTCACTCCTTCTACCGTGACGGCAGCGAGACCAGAGAGACCTGGGTCACTGTCAGCGCCAACGATGTCAGCATCAAGTCTGGCTTGGAAGGCCTTCTCGTCTTGAAGACCACCGGCTCATCCTTCACCAACTTCCATCACTGCGAGAACACCACTCTCCAAGATGCTGATGACCGTATCTTCTCCACCACTGTCAAGGCCCACTACAACATTGACACCTCGATTGGAGTCGAGAACATTCCATTCGACCGCATCTTTGAAGGAGTCCGCAAGACCACCCTTGATGTGTTCGCTCACGATGACTCCGCCTCAGTCCAGGCCACCATGTACCGCATGGCTGAGCTGATCTTGAAGCGTTTCCCAGAAGTCCGTGATGTGTACTACGCACTCCCCAACAGCCATCACTTCACCACCAACCTTGCCCCCTTCAACCTTCCCAACGCTGGCCAAGAGATGACCATTTTCTCTCCAGTCACCGACTTCTCTGGCTACATCACTGCCACCATTGGTCGTCGTGGAAACAAATTCTAAACGAAAACATTATTAATGAATTCACTCATGATTTTTCGCATGCATCCTAATCTCCATTGTCAGAGCCGACCAACCTTAACAGCGTAAATAAATACTTTAAACCTAACAATGCTTATATCAAAACAAGAAACATATGATCAATCCATTTTGTATAACGTAAGCCGGTTCTTCGCGCAGTTCCATAGCATTGGTACATGAGGATCACTCTACCGCTGTTTTGGTTAAGCTGATTAAGAGGTACACTGAAGACAGAGTGTTATTCCAGTCTGGATTTGTATAGTCTAGACCGTAGGTGATGTTCTCACCAAAATCATGGCTAGAATCACCACCACACCTAGAGAAGAACAGACTACGCAGAGTGATCTGATCTGATTTAACCAAACCATGGGAACTTTCCTTTTCATCTAGATAGATAAATCAATGGAGGCAAAACGTTCGACCACCAATGGGATATATATAAAGGCCGCGGGATCTGATACTGAGATTTACTGTTCTGGTTCTCTCTACTCATTCCTCTATCATGTCTACTAAATCTGGTGCCTACTTGAAGAAACAAGCCTACGGTAAGACCAAGGTGCGCCTCACAAAGGTCATCCGTCACACCAAGAACTGGCATGATGTTATTGAGCTCACCGCTCAAGTCCTCCTCGATGGCAAGTTCGAGACCTCCTACACCGAGGCTGACAACTCAGTTGTCGTCCCCACTGACACTGTCAAGAACACCATCTATGTCCTTGCCAAGAAGTCCAACCAAGTTCAAACCATCGAGCGTTTCGGTTACGAGATTGGTCAACACTTCATCAACAGATACTCTCATGTTGATGATGTCTACATCAAGCTTATCCAACACCGCTGGACCCGTGTTGAGATCGACGGTCAACTCCACCCCCACTCCTTCCTTCGTGATGGTGATGAGACCAGACGTGTGGAGTTGACTGTCTCCCGTAACGGTAAGGTATCCATTGAGTCCCGCCTCAAGGACCTTCTTGTGTTGAAGTCCACTGGGTCTTCATTCACCAACTTCCACCGTTGCGAGTACACCACTCTCCAAGATGCCACCGACCGTATTTTCTCCACCAGCGTCGATGCCAAGTGGACGTACAACCTTGATAAATCCAAGATTGAGGAGATTCCATTCGATGAAATTGCCGAGGGTGTTCGTGAGATCACACTTAGCACCTTCGCCACTGACAACTCTGCCTCTGTTCAAGCCACCATGTACAAGATGGGCGAAAAGGTTCTTGCCAGCTTTGAGGATGTCAGTGAGATCAGCTATGCTCTTCCCAACAAGCACTACTTCAGTGTCAACCTGAAGCCTTTCAACCTTCCTAACGAGGGCAAGGATATGGATATCTTCCAACCTGTCAGTGACCCATCTGGCTATATCACTGCCACTATTGCCCGTCGTTAACCGTGTAAATGTATTCACGATCATTTTCATTACCATCCATTAACATTGATTGACCTGGTCAATCCGTAATAAAACCGACTAAAAAGTGATGAAAGGTTGCCATTGTAAAACGCGTTGATAGCACACCACGTGGTCTTGACTATGGGCTACTTTTGATTATCATTGTGAATTGATATTGCCTCGATTCATGCTTGCCATTAGCACTCGCTCCACACCAACTCTACCTCTGCTCGTGGAATCCATATTCAGTGGATCACGCGGCCAGCAATTCCAATCAAATCTCCCAGATTTCATCATCAGATTAATCACAATCTGAAACATGTGTAATGTTTTCTAGGCTATTGCTCAAGATGGTAATTACTCACAGAAAGATTAGATGAACACTCGAATCTGATCTAGCAGCTACTGATAGAGCCAAACACCGTTATTATCTAGTGGGATTCATTATGCCGCCAATCACCATGATTGGCTCGAACAGTGGTACGCTTCATCTCGGTGAGTTGTATAAATTGCTTCATACGAACTCCACCATAATTAGTGTTCCTAGTTCCAATCGTATACAACAATGTCTTCTGCAGTTGAGTTAAAACGCCAAGCCTACGGTAAGGCTAAGGTCAGAGTCACCAAGGCTATCCGCCACACTCCCCAGTGGAACGACATTGTCGAGCTCACTGTCCAAGTGCTCCTCGAGGGTGACTTCGAAGAGGCTTACACCGAGGCTGACAACAGCAAGGTCGTCCCCACCGACACTGTCAAGAACACCTGCTACATCATTGCCAAGAAGTCCAACCACGTTCAGACCATCGAGCGTTACGGTTACGAACTCGGCAAGCACTTCGTTGACAAGTACCCTCATGTCACCCACGCCCACGTCCACATTGTTCAACTCCGCTGGACCAGAATCAATGTCAACGGCGAGCCCCACCCTCACTCCTTCTACCGTGACGGCAGCGAGACCAGAGAGACCTGGGTCACTGTCAGCGCCAACGATGTCAGCATCAAGTCTGGCTTGGAAGGCCTTCTCGTCTTGAAGACCACCGGCTCATCCTTCACCAACTTCCATCTCTGCGAGAACACCACTCTCCAAGATGCTGATGACCGTATCTTCTCCACTACCGTCAAGGCCCACTACAACATTGACACCTCGATTGGAGTCGAGAACATTCCATTCGACCGCATCTTCGATGGAGTCCGTAAGACCACCCTTGATGTGTTCGCCCATGATGACTCTGCCTCAGTCCAGGCCACCATGTACCGCATGGCTGAGCTGATCTTGAAGCGTTTCCCAGAAGTCCGTGATGTGTACTACGCACTCCCCAACAGCCATCACTTCACCACCAACCTTGCCCCCTTCAACCTTCCCAACGCTGGCCAAGAGATGACCATTTTCTCTCCAGTCACCGACTTCTCTGGCTACATTACTGCCACCATTGGTCGTCGTGGAAACAAGTTCTAAGCGGACCAAGTTTTTGGAACAACCCTAACTTACCATTAAGCATGCATTCACTGTGATCTCTAAGTTGCAAATAAATTAATGTTCATACAGCATCCAATATCAATATCCACCACAATGAGTATACTGAGTTCGAAGAAGGATTTCGGAAATGGGAACAACACACTGCAGGAGATATCCTAGCCATGGTTATGTCACCAGATTTGCGTGCATCCACGGCTAAAGAGAATTATCCAGTTCACGAGGGTCGATGGAATTGATTATCTGGACACAGGCAGATTTCTCATTGATGGTGCGGGAAATGACACAAGATTGAATCGATTATCAGTACTGCGCAGATCTAAAGTACCCACAATCTCCGTGCTTCTGCCTGTGTAACTTGGCCGAAGATGAATCTTCACCAAAATAGAGATGGATGTTGATATGAGAGTATCTAGAATGATGTGAAACCGAACGATTCATATAAATCCCCCCACTCTCTCAGTTGGGGTTGAGCAATATTGTCAGTCTTCTATCCAACATTATGTCTGCTAACTCTGGTGCCTACTTGAAGAAACAAGCCTACGGTAAGACCAAGGTGCGCGTCACCAAGGTCATCCGTCACACCAAGAACTGGCATGATGTTATTGAGCTCACCGCTCAAGTCCTCCTCGATGGCAAGTTCGAGACCTCCTACACCGAGGCTGACAACTCAGTTGTCGTCCCCACTGACACTGTCAAGAACACCGTCTATGTTCTTGCCAAGAAGTCTGATAATGTTCAAACCATCGAGCGTTTCGGTTACGAGATCGGCCAACACTTCATCAACAGATACTCCCATGTTGACCATGTATACATCAAGCTCGTCCAACACCGCTGGACCCGTGTCAACATCGATGGCCAACTCCACCCCCACTCCTTCCTTCGTGATGGTGACGAAACCAGACGTGTTGAGTTGACTGTCTCCCGTGATGGAAAGGTGTCCATTGAGTCTCGCCTCAAGGACCTTCTTGTGTTGAAGTCCACCGGCTCCTCATTCACCAACTTCCATCGTTGTGAGAATACCACTCTCCAAGATGCCACCGACCGTATCTTCTCCACCAGTGTCGATGCCAAATGGACCTATAACTTGGAGAAGTCCAAGATCGAGGAGATTCCTTTCGACGAGATCGCCGGCAGCGTTCGTGAAATCACCCTCGGCACCTTCGCCACTGATGACTCTGCCTCTGTTCAAGCCACCATGTACAAGATGGGCGAGAAGGTTTTGGCCGAGAATGTGGATGTCACCGAGATCAGCTATGCTCTTCCCAACAAGCACTACATCAGCGTTAACTTGAAACCTTTCAACCTCCCCAACGAGGGCAAGGACATGGACATTTTCCAACCCATCAGTGACCCCTCTGGCTACATCACCGCCACCATTGCTCGCCGCCAGTAACTTGACTAATCAATGTTGACCCGTAATTAAATTGCATTCATCGTTCATCACCAACACTTGAACATCCAGCTCAGCATAATAAACCCAATTAAACCTAGATCTCGTGCGCGCAAATTTCTTTGTTCTGTAGGAAAATTCCACCCAAACCGATCAATTTGCTAGTTTCAGTCGGGAGCAAAGAAAGATTGGTTGAAACGGGTTGCTCATGGGATCCTTGAGTGTAACCTAATATATGAGTGGGATTGACATCGCAGTGAACCCGGCACCAAAACCGGTAACATTCAAATGCATTTAACTTCAGGAAGTATTCCAGATTGAATGGACCTGCCGGATTTGTACAGATGAAGGGTGATTTTGGGTGATCCACCGGGGGAGCCTGAGGAAGTGGAGCCTTGATTGCCGCATACCTGGACATGGCGATGGTAAAATAAAAGCTCGATGAGCCCACCGCAACCACCATAATATTTTTTCAAGAAAATGACCAACTCCGAGCTATCCAAAGTGATCATCGATACCGACCCCGGCATCGACGACATCCTAGCCATCGGATATGCCATCACCTCACCCAACCTCGATATCCTGGCCTGCACCCTTACCCACGGAAACACCTGCCTCGAAAACTGCTCCAAGAACCTTGTCGCCTTGCTGAAGGTGATGGAGGAGGAGCGTCTCTACAGAGAGAAACTCGGCACCGGAACTTTCAAGAAACATGTTCCGGTGATCGCGCTTGGTAAGTGTTCAGTGGTGCATCTTGGTTCCTCTTGCCTCCCTTTCTAACCTCTGGCCGGTGTTGTCTAGGTGCCGAGAAGCCGTTGAAGCACGATACCCTGTTCGCCGAATTCTTCCACGGTCGAGACGGTCTGGGAAATATTCACGAGAGTGTTCCCGACTTGGTGCCGGAGGAGTGGAAGCAAATCTGGATCAAGAAGGCGGCTGAAGAGTCGGATGAGGTGGCCAAGCAACTCGGCGAAGACCCCGAGACCCTGCCAAAGTACTACCAAACCACCCATCGCCACGCGGTGGACGAGATGTTGCACCAGCTCAAGTCGAACCCACCTTTCACCGTATCCATCGTGGCGCTTGGCCCGCTAACCAACATCGCGTTGGCCCTGCAGAAGGACAGGGTGACTATGGGCCGCGCGAAGCAGATCTGTATCATGGGCGGTGCAGTGGACGTGCCCGGAAACGTGACCGCCGTGGCCGAGTTCAACTTCTACGCCGACCCACACGCGGCGGCCATTGTGATGAACGCCTCTCGCGGCTTCCACCCAGACATCCACCGAAAGTACCAAGAAGTGGAGACCACCTTGCCCATCCACATCCGTCTCTTCCCCACCGACTTGACCGGCAACGTATCCCTACCAAACGCCGCCATCGAGCACCCCATCGGCTCCCTCGAGACCCCGGCGGGCCATTTCTTCAGCAGGCTCCTCAAGTACCCCGCATCCATCATGAAGTCCCATTACGATCAGGATTTCATCGAGCTTCATGATCCAACTTGCATGGTCGGCTTCGTGGATACCGCAAACGACGCTCTTGTCGAAGGCGGTTGGGCCAGCAAATGGCTCGACATCCGGGTGGAGGACGAAGGTCACCTCACACGCGGCATGTGTGTCCGGGACCGTCGAGTCTGGTCCGAGTCCATGCAAGAGGGTATTGCGAGCAGCGCCGTCGAGGATGGGACCAACCAAGCGGATCCCAGCAACTGGACCGTATCGCTGAACCGGGTCGAGGTGTTCCTGAAGTGTGACGAGAAGCGGGCGGCCAGTTTGCTGATCGAAAGGACGCTTGGCTGTAACATTCACGCATAAACGGGTCTCTCGAAGTTTGTATCATTGTCGGAAGAGGTAGTGGAACTAAATGTGGGCTAATTTAATTAAATATTAACATTCGAACTATGTATAACAATCAGTATCTGGTTAATCGGATGGCAAGGTACAGACGTGGTGAGGTGAAGGGGTGGGGGTGGTGGGGGTGGTTGGACCGACATGGATGGTCCTTTAGAACAAGTGGTAGATGTTGTAGCTAAGGCAAATGGTCATCACACACACCCCGTAAACGAGGAGCATCACGGCCAAGATCCGGGTGAGGTTCCATGGGTCGTTCTGATGAATCTTGGTGTAGAAGAGACCAGGGAGGATGAACGAGATGGCGGTCGATCCTGTGGAGCCAACAAAGGAAAGGACCTAGTCGACCAGTAAAGGGTTAATCATCTAATGGTTCACTTGAGATGGATACTTGTGGGCTTACCAAGTCTAACTGCGACACGGAAATGGCGATCAGGTAGGTGCTTACAATGATGATGGGCGTGATGGTGAAGAACCGAAGGTTCGATATCTCGTATGAGTGAGGCTGTGGGGTATCATCGGGCTTGCCGTCTTCTTCCTCATATTGTGGGACCTCGAGATTTGTATGGAACGCCACGTTCAACACCTTATCGACCGATGCACGACAGGGATGCGCTTGCAACGGGTAAGAGAACATGACCAAGATGACAAGTGCGAATCGGCCGATAGTTAACACCAAGCCGTTGTCGTACATCTTGATGATGTTGCCCAACACGTGGTCACCAAACGTCAAGTACCCGAGGACGCCAACCGTCTGGTACACCAGAAAAGACGCCCCGATGGAGTAGTAGATGACCGAGTTCACCTGTCTGTCCGAGTTGTCGTGAAGCTCGTTGTACACGGTGAAGATATTTTGATGACAGGTGAAGGCGAAAACAAAGATCGGGAACCGAGCCAAGAACTTCTCACTGAAGTTCACCCAGTGAATCTCTTCCGGTGGTGGAGAAGGTCGCTCGGGGTCCACATAGTGGTACACCACGATGATCAGCAGATATACCACCGCGCTCAGCGCAACGAAGCTTGTGTACCTTAACGAATCCAACTTCCTTAAGAACGTGAGTGGGATTATGAAGAGCATAAACACCGTGATCCAGAACCGGCGGTCAAGCAGGAATTTGTACGCCGAACCCACACCGAACCAATCCATCACCTCGGGCATCAGGTCCCCAATGACAATCAGGTACGAGATGCTCACACCGAAACACTTTATGGCAATGGCCGAGTCGAACCAGATCGCGGCGTCAGGATAACTCAACAGCGAGATGGTGTTGAAGGAGGCGTTACGTCCGTCGACCCGGCTGGCGCAACGTGCAAGCAGATAAAGCCCAAGCCCGGAGGCGCAGCCCGAAAACCCGATCAAGCCAGAACCTATCAACAAACCCACGGAGGCGATGGCGGAGGGCTGGGGTGGGTTTGGTTAGACTACAATTCGGTTTCGTGACAGCGGACAATACTTGAAAACTAACCATGGCAAACATCCCCGCTCCCAAGATGGTATTCGCCAGATTGATGCAGGAGGAGAAAACCGTCGCTTGGGGAGCGTCAGCGACCGGAAAGGCTTTTTGCGAAGAGGAAGACCCCTGGCCCAACAGGGGCGAGGCATCGCTGTGGCGACGCTCGACATCAACCTCCTCGGGCAACTCCCTGTCTTTGACAGGTGAATATTGGGTCATGGTAAAGTAGTGGAATGCTGGTGGTTATGGAGAAGTGGGGATGGGTGGAAAACGAGCAAAGCAGTGATGGGGACTTCCAAATGTGAACCCACCTGGTCGATTTATATAATAAATTTGGATTGAAATGGGATTCTCATCACTTGAACATCGGCGCAGTTGTGAGGTTGGTGCATGGAACATTTCAATCACTCACTATTCTCCGCAGACCATTCCCATCCTCCCCCACCACCCACAGAATGCTGGCAGATGATCTAGCAACCATATGCAGTGCTCCAGATGTTCTGACATCGTTTGGGTTGATTCCATATGCTCCAATCAACGACCCCCCACATTGAGCCAATCATACGGCCCAGGGCAGACTCTTCTCAATTGGGTGGAGAACCTTGGAATCACATGAGCGACCAATGGGGATCGGATGGAAGGTGTATTGCTTTCCAACATCGGATCGGCTTGGCTCGCATCCAGCTTCCTAGTGGAAGAAAAGCCGATGTCCAGCTGTCACTGCCCTGCCACCAGTCTCCATCTTTGCTAAAATCGGCCAGTGGTGGGTGTCCCATGCGATTCGGTCAGAGTGAGTGGGCATTGGCGCCTCTTGCACATCGTATGCATCGCTCATGCGTTGAGGGGTAGGTTGCTGTTTAGCACCGGGTCCATCCAGACTTACGCATATTGTCCCGAGGAACAGCTCGACATCCTGGCCTAGCTATGCGCCGTGCGTTCTCGTCATCGGACTGTAAGATGAGATTCCAAGTAGAAAGATGGTGCACATTAGCCCATGCGTCAAGGATCAAACGCTGTCACGATTCCATTGTGGATGCTGCTCACGTGGCCCAAGAGCAATTGACCAAACCGGTTTCAACTGGGGATTCTGGGCTAGTCAACCTTTGATCTCGCTAAAAATCCTGGCCAAGCTGTCTTGGACTGGAGCCTTTATCATGCAGTTCACAAGGAGCGATGAACATGGGCCACCTGGGTGGGCGAACAAGTGGTTGGGTGGCTCCCATATAGTCTTTACAAGCATCGCACACAGCTCTGGCTGTCGCTGACGCGCAATATCGGGACTTTCCGGAAACAAGGGGAAGCTTGGTAAAGTCAATAGACTCAATCTCCACAAGGTTAGGCTGGCGGGGGAAAGAGGGGATTCAAACTAGTAGGTGCATTTGGCTCATAGGGTCTGCAAAGGAAATGGCCTTGTTTACCTGACCACACCAATATGACAATTTTCATGAAATAAACCGTGGGAAATGGATGACCCGTCAATCATATACATATATATTGCCAGCCCTAAACAATCAGGAAATGTATAGAATATCTACTCCATTAGGATGTTATGATCAAATGGGCACAGCCATCCTCATTACAGCGGTGATGGCGGGTTACTCATGCTGAGTAAATGTTCCAGTGTATATCCATAGGGGGAAAATACTCCCAGTCGGAGCAGATAAAAGCTCCACCCAAGAACCAGGTTCCCCAAATGTCCATCCCTCAACCTTCCAAGCTGATCATCGATACCGACCCTGGTATCGACGACACTCTGGCTATTGCGTATGCCATCACCTCACCCAACTTAGAAATACTTGCCTGCACCCTAACCCACGGGAACACCTGCCTTGAGAACAGTTCCAAAAATCTGGTCGCCTTACTGAAGGTGATGGAGGAAGAGCGCCTACACAGGCAGAAAACGGGCCTCGGGGTTTTCGAGAAACAGGTCCCGGTGATTGCGCTTGGTAGGCGGCAAACCTTCCCCACATCACCCTGCCAGTTTCGTTGCCAGACAATCCTAACCGCGTCTATCTAGGTGCCGAGAAGCCTATGAAGTGCGAACCGTTTTCCGCCGAGTATTTCCATGGTCAGGATGGCCTGGGAAATATCCACGAAAGCATGCCCGACTTGGCCCCGGAGGAGTGGAAGCATATCTGGTTCAAGAAGGCTGCCGAGAAGTCCGACGAGATGGCCGTGAACCTCGGTGAAGATCCCCAGCACCTACCGAAGTACTACCAAGCCACCCGTCGTAACGCCGTGGACGAGATACTGCACCAGCTCAAGTCGAACCCACCATTCACCGTATCCATCGTGGCGCTTGGCCCGCTAACCAACATCGCGTTGGCCCTGCAGAAGGACAGGGTGACTATGGGCCGCGCGAAGCAGATCTGTATCATGGGCGGTGCAGTGGACGTGCCCGGAAACGTGACCGCCGTGGCCGAGTTCAACTTCTACGCCGACCCACACGCGGCGGCCATTGTGATGAACGCCTCTCGCGGCTTCCACCCAGACATCCACCGAAAGTACCAAGAAGTGGAGACCACCTTGCCCATCCACATCCGTCTCTTCCCCACTGATTTGACCGGATCGGTGTCCCTGTCGAGTAAGACTATCCAGGACCCGATCGGGACCCTTCGGACGCCAGCAGGGGCCTTTTTCGCCCAGTTACTCCAACATCCTGCCTCCAATATGAAGGCCAAATTCAACTGGGATTCCATCCAACTTCACGATCCTAGCTGTATGGCGGGTTTCGTGGACATCACCAACGATGCGCTCGTTGAAGGTGGTTGGGTGAGTAAATGGCTTGACATCCGGGTGGAGGATGAAGGTCATATCACACGCGGCATGTGTGTCCGGGATCGTCGCTTCTGGTCCAAGTCGATGCAAGAGGGGGTTGCGAGCAGCGTCGTCGAGGATGGGACCAACCAAGCGGATCCCAGCAACTGGACTGTGTCCCTAAATCGGGTGGAGGTGTTCATGGAGTGTGATGTGAAACGAGTAGCGGGTCTGCTAATTCAAAGAACTCTTGGATGCAATATCCATGCTTAACCATACCACCGGTTCATAATAAACACTAGAATCAAACCGCATTTCTCTTCATTGCAATGCTATCATGGTCGTTTGGTCGACGGAAACTAAGCCAGCATTTGATGTAAGCCACTTGGCCATGCCACCACTCGGAAATTGTAGCCTGTATGTTAGCATAGAGAATCTGCCTCTTTTATAATCGCACTTTACAATTCCACACCAGATCAATGTTGCCAAATAGTGTTTCACCACTGAGTTTGAAGGGCATGTTTCATGTCCTGTGGAATTATAGGATGAATGAAACGGTTGGGAAGTATCAGCCTGCCTACAAGCACATTGCCACTGCATTCATCTCTCCATTCTCCTCTACTGCTTACTCACATAGTTGCTTTAACAGTTTCAGTAAAGTGCATATCTATCAATTCTTGATATGCTATGGAGCAATAGAATACTCCCTCCTATTCAGCACTCAGCTACTTTCATTTGTTGTAAGCTTTGTACTTGCACATAAATAGCCCATGAACTGAGTTACTTAGATTACAGCCTGTGGAGCTGACTGTCATGATTGTTGTAAGAGTTTTTGGAAACATTGGAAGTGATTGGGAGGACAAGTAGATTATGTGGTTTTCACTTAATGATTTATTGAATGTAAAAGTAGTATTTATACTTTTACATGTTCTTGGCAAAACAAACACCCAGTATATGCTTAGCAAGGCTACAAGAGCATGAGTGCAACATTTGGGACTGTTTGGACAATGTATCAAAATTTGATGTTCTGGGTACCTGATGTTTTGGTGAAGATATTCTAAGTAAATCCCAGCAAGGAATTTGGCTGGCATTCTCTAAGATTTGTAGGTAATAATACAAGTGACCAGGTTGGGTGAATATCTAGGCATAAGCCTATGTCTTTAAAAAGCTTTCTTAGCTGCATTGCTTCTTTTGCAGCCTCACAGGCTAGCATATACTCCACCTCTGTGGTGGAAAGTGCCATGGTTGTTTGCTTTCTTGAATTCCATGACAATGCTCCTGTATGGTCCAGAATGATGTATTACATGATGGATCTTCTGCCTTCCAAGTTTTTCCCCAATCAGCATTAGAGTATCCCAAAAGACCCTGTTCTGAGTACTTATAGGTGTAGCATTAGCACATAGTAGATATCAGCAGTTCCTTTTAGGTACCTAAAAATCTGCTCAACTGATCAGATCCATAGTTCTATTTATGCTGCTGACAGCTCCCATTGAATATAAGATCTCTGGATATGTGCCTAGCATGATATACATGGGACTGTCCATCATAATTGGTAAGGGAGGTCTGGGTTTCAGATGGTACATGGCTCTCTTGACTTGGTTGAGGTTTGACCAAGTAAATGTTTGTCTCCATTGGGGTAGTTGCTGGCTTACAGTCTTGAATTTGCTACTTCTTTAATATATTATGAATATACTTATGCTAACTTAGGTGATAGTTCAGGTACTTCTGTCTACAGTGAACCCTATCTCTAAGCAGTAACTGAGCACTCCTAGATTGAACATCTTGAACTCCTTCCATATGAAAAATCTGAAACTGGGATCTCATCTAATTTTCTGCTGGTATTCCAATGGTATTTTGCTGGTATTCAACCAGTTTATTGTTCAAGCTCCAAACTGCAATTTTGGATGGTAGTAGTGCGCAGCTGATATTAAGTCTGGTATGAAAGCTGGTTGGCCTAGTCTCCTCTTGGAAAATACATTTGCTTGTCAGGCAAATAGCCAGTACCTGAGATATTGAGAGTGCTGGATTTGAACCGCTTAGAATTCACCAGATATTATGATGGGATTCAACTGACCTTTTCTTAATTGCTTTCTCAGGGCTTAGATAGGCTGGATTTAGTAACTTGTAATATTTTGTGGTTATTTGTGACTATAATGAAATTATTCATATATGGCATTAATAAAGCAGGAATTGCACCTTCTGGCTTAAAGAAAATCCTGTAGTCCACAGTACTGCTTCTGAGACATAGGGATTCCAAGTGTGAGTTCATAGTTCATTTCAAACTTGGGTGACTGTTCCCCTTTCAAGAGAGCAGCTTTTACATCTATTTGATGAGTAAAAAACATATATTTGGCTGCAATAGCAAATACCAGTCTTATGGAATTAAGCTTGGCTACCAGGACAAAGGCTTCAGAATAGTCTTGTCATTTTTTTTGAGACTATTCTTTGACAATAAGTCTTGATTTCATCTTTCACTTGTACCATCAGCCTTGTACCTTATCTAGAAGTCCAATCACCATCTAATTAATTTTTGATTGATTTTGTATTTGACCAAGTGCCAAGCTTGAATTTCCATCCAGGCTTGATGTTTGCAGTCATTGCCAATCTTCAACACTTTGTCTGACAGCTATTTATGGCCGGTTCTACTTTTGGGGTTCATCAATGTGGACTGAATAGGCATATACTAAGTTTGGATACTTCTAGACTGAGCATTTGAACTGCTTCCATATGAAAAATCTCAAACTTGGAATTCATCTAATTCTCAGCCAATATACTGCTAGCATTTCAATGGTAGCTTGCTAATGTTCAGCTGGTGCTTTTTCCTCCAATTTTCAATTGCAATTTTTGGCAGAAGGAGGGATGAGCCAACTACCAAGTTTGGTATGATTAATAGCTGGCCTAGCCTCTGTAAGGAAAATATATCTGCTGGTGAGCCCAACAGCCAGTACCTGAGCTATTCAGAGCTGTTGTCTTTGAGAAACTTCGGATTCTGCTGACATTATATTGGTATTAGGCTGGCCTTTTCTCAATTTTTTTCTTAAGGTCATTGATAAAGTAAATTTGGCTATTTCCAATTTGGTGTGATCTTCTGCCTTGTGATATTAGAGTGATAACTTCTGGGATACTCCTGACTCACAGTTATACTGTCTCCTATAGTGCAAACTCTCACTGCTTTCTTATGATCCAATCCAAGCTATTGCTGGACCCAAGTGCAAAATAACTGTGACAATCTTATCCAAAGGCAGTCAAAAAGCTTTAAACCCATGCTTAAGAACTATTGATGGTCCCAGGACATCTTGCAAAGACTATGGAAATAAAATCACACCTATGATTTCACAAAAAACTTGATCAGAACATTTCTTAATGCAATACCTCAGTGAATTTTGATTGGTTCTCTGCCAATTTTCTCACTCTCCAATCCTTGTCACTCAATTATTCCTATGCTTATGTGCATTCATTGGCTATTGCCTCTTTCTAACACTCCTTACTTCCAAACACAACCAATGCTCCTACTTATCAAGTATACAAACTGAGTTATTTCCCTTGAATCTCCAGTTGTTCTTGATGTTATTGCTTTGTCTATCAGTAGGATCTCCACTCTGTCTACAATGAAGGACATAGAGGCTGTGGTAGACAAAATGCCATTCTCTGTAAAGTCATTTACCTCACTGGAGTGTAGCTCATCCCTATGAAAAATATCTGTGATGCTCCCATCAAAAGGCCATCACAAAATTTAAGTCCTGTGACTAAGAGGTTAGATGCTGTGAGGACACTGTGCCATGACTGCTAAAAGAATTGCACTTAGGTTTCATAAAAAACTTGGTCAAAATTTCTCATCACAGCTATGCATAAGTGGCTTTTGATTGGTTCTCTGCCAATTTGCCCACTATTGGATCTGGGAAACTTAGTCACCTCCTACATTTGTGTACATTGATTAGCTATTGCCTTGTTTTCAGAGTCCTTACTTCCTGGCACAAGCAATATTCTTACTTTTCATGCATGCAAATTGCTTGATTTGCTTTTGAACTTCAGTTGTAGCTCAATTTCAAATTGAACTGACCTGTTCAGGTACCTATACCCAAGACTAACATTGAGCCCAACCTCACACTCAAAAAGTGAATCCATCAAAATTCACCATTCAATAATTATCTCTGTGGAATTGCCCTTTTTCCATGACTAAGGTGGGAACCCCTTGGCCTTTGCCATTGTTCACTCACCAGTTGCCATACATACATGATTGCCACCACTTTTGTCATGAATACCTCCTGAATATCTGCAAAGAACTTCTTAGCATTTAGCCAATATACTCCTTCTCCCTGCTGAATTCTAGTCCACCTTGTAGGTACACTCTGGCTCTTGTTTGTGAGCTTTCTGTAATGAATGGTGTAGAAGCTGGCTTGTGACCAAGAGAGACCCAGCTTGCTTGGGTAACATTGTGTTATTAAAGATTAGTTGCAAGTTGCACCCAACTCAATTTAGCATTACTTGACCAATGCATTAGGGTAGCCTAGCTTCTTAATGCCAAAGGCATAGGTTTCTCCATTTGCACATCTGTCCTCAATGTCTTCCAGCTCTTCTTGGCTGTCCTTCATGTGCCAACTCATCATATTCATGACAGACCTGAAGGTAATAATCTTGATGAGACTGGGGCAGGTATTTCATTTGGCTTGACTTGTCTTTCTATCTTTTCAGACTTCCACTCCATGGGAAACTCCCAAAAGGTGAAGCACGGCCCAATATTCTCCACACCAAGTAAGATGGAGTAGAGAATGGATATAGTAGTGGCAGAAACTTATGCATTCAGCTTTATGCTTGTAGTATAGCTGCTCAAATCCCATTGCAAACTCCTGGCACAAAAGCTGTAGATGCATCAAGTTGGTATTGATAATCAGCTTTTGGATAAGTATTCCTACAATGTTAACATATGACTCCCAATGCTTCCAATGAACCACTGATAGATATGGCTTCAGAAGGTCACTTTTATAAGTACATGTCCAGTACTCCCAGTCCTTGAATTTGTATTTCTGCATATGTGTATGAATAATGATAACAGCTTGCAAGTAGTACTTTGGGTAGCAAGTACTCTGTAATGTTTTGATAATTCTTTCAAATTTCCACAGTATCTCAAAGGGCTCATTTTGCTTGAAATGCGTAATGCACAACTTGCTCATTAGTACAGGAATATTGTTGAAAAGCAGATACATTGATCCAAGTAGACAGCTTGTGCTCCAGCAGATACCCACTATCTTAAGCTTCTCCAGTTTCTGAATTAATGCAAATTCTGGCCAATGGCTTATAGCTTGCCAACTTTACTGCAATGGCATGATGACTTATGTATGTTTTCTCTGTGGGAGGATGATGTTCCTAGTGTCACTGCTTAGATAATATTTATATGTGTGAGTTTTGGAGCCACACACTAAACAGCAATACCATTTATTGTGCCCAGAAGAGCCAGCTATTTTGCCAATGGCTAGGGTAACTCCAATGCAGATAATAATATGTGCTCTGATATGATGCTGAGATTCCACATATTGGCAGGTAAATACAGAGGAATGTCATATATAGGAGAAAACAGCAGAATGGGTAAAATAGTTAAGATACTTAATAATGCACAGTGTTTTGATACAAGAAGATGTCCACTGGGAGATATGTGTCTGGAGCATTATGATGAGTAAATAAAGCAAGGAAAGCACTATCCCAAGCAATATAAGTAGATTGAGTAGAACTACCAGTAACTATATCCTACCACTGGCATCATGGTAGAAATAATAGTGCCAGATAGTGCCACATTGAGCCATGAGTGCCAAATGATGCCATAGTGTGCCAGGGAGGCCAAGTGAGCCTATACCTGGCCACAGAGTGTGAAAAATACCTCTTCATCTTCATGCAAAGCAGCCCTTGCGTTGTTGTAAGAGTCTTGGAGATATTAGAAGTGATTTGGAGGACAAGTAGATTATATGGTTTTCACTTAAGGATTTATTGAATGTAAAAGTAGTATTTATACTTTTACAAGGTCTTGGTATTATAAACATGTAGAATAGGCTAAGGAAGGTCCCAAGACTATGTGTGCAAAGTTTGGGGCTGTTTGGACAACTTTGAGAATCTTCATGTTCTGGGCACCTGATAATTTGGTGAAGATATTCCAAGTAAATCCCAACAAGGAATTTGGTCAGTATTCTCTAGGATTTGAAGGTAATGATCTAAGTGACTAAGTTAGGTGAATATTTAGGTGGAATCACAAGTTCTTACAACACTCTCACTCAGCTAAATGCTCATACTGACTAGTCCTAATTTTGACCTAAGTTATTCAAACTTGTCTCTGGCTAATGGTTTGGTAAATATGTCTGTAATCAATTCCTCTGTAGGACAGTAAACTAAGCTAACTAAGTTGTTCTCTATAGCTTCATGTATGAAATGATGTCTAATATCTATGTGCTTGCTTCTAGCATGAAAAGTTGGATTTATACCTAATTGTATACATCCTTGATTGTCTTGAAATAAAGTAATAGGCATTTTTTGACATAGGCCTAAATTTGTAAAAAGCTTTCTTAACCACATTGTGTATTTTGTAGCTTCACAGGTTGCCATATACTCTGCCTCTATGGTAGAAAGTGCTACGGTTGGTTGCTTTCTTGAATTCCATGAAATTGCTCCTTTACTGTAAACAAAGGTGTATCCTGTGGTGTATCTTCTGTCTTCTAAATTTTGTCCCCAATTAGCATCAGAGTATCACATAAGATCCTGTTCTGAGTCCTTATAAGTGAATCTTAAGTAGATATCAGCAGTTCCTTTTAGGTATCTAAAAATCCGCTTAGCTGCTGCAATATGGTCAGATCCATAGTTCTGATTATGTTGGCTGACAACTCCCACTGAATATGAGATATCTGGACGTGTTCCAAGCATAATATACATCAGACTGCTGACCATAGATTGATAAGGAAAGTCAGGGCTTTCAGATGGCACCAAGCTCTCTTGATTTGGTTGTGTTTTGACCAAGTTAAGGTTTGTCTCCATTGGGGTAGCTGTTGGTTTACAGTCTTCCATTTGGTACTTCTTTAGTATATCTTGAATAAACTTGGATTGCCTTAGGATAATAGTGTGGGTACTTCTGTCTATGGAGAATTTAATCCCTAAGTAGTAACTGAGTTCTCCTAGATTGGACATCTTGAACTCCTTAGATAGGCTGGATTTAGTCTCTTCCAATGTTTCTAGGTTATTGGTGGCTATAATAAGATCATCCACATATAGAGCTAATAGAACTTGATTTGCTCTATCTGGCTTATAGTATATACTATAGTCAGCATTACACCTTTTGAAACTCAAAGATTCCAAATAAGAATCTATCTTGCAATTCCAGGCTCTTGGTGATTGTTTGAGACCATATAGTGACTTTTTAAGCTTGCAGACCAAATGGGGGCTATCTTGGTCAGCAAACCCATCAGACTGGTCCATATAAATGTCCTCATCAACTTCTCCATTCAAAAATGCAGCTTTTACATCCATTTGATGAAGAAAAAACTTATATTTGGCTGAAATAGCCAATAATAATCTGAAGGAATTAAACTTGGCTACCTGTGCAAAGGTCTCAGTATAGTCAGGTCCTTTTGTTTGATGGTATCCTTTGGCCACAAGTCTTACTTTGTATCTTTCAATTGTACCATCAGCCTTGTATTTTGTCTTGAAGACCCATCTGCATCCAATTGATTTTTGGTTGATTGGTAATTTGACTAAGTCACAAGTTTGATTTTCCATCAGGGCCGGATACTCCTCAGTCATTGCAGATCTCTAGAACTTTGTCTGAGGACTGTTTAGGGCCTCTTTTACAGTCTGGGACTCATTGATATGGACTAAATAGGCATAGGCCAAGTTTGTACCCTCATTGATATAGTAATTTGGGCTATTTCTTGTCCAATTGGATCTCCAGGCATTTGATACTGGAATGATCACTTCTGAAATATTCCTGGACACTGATTCTGGCTGAACCATGGTTGTAGAGTCCTCTGGAGTGTAAGAATTGTCATTGTTTTGCTCTGATTCAATCCTGAAAATTGGTGAATTTGAGATCTGATTTTTGTCATCAACTGATGCCATTTTTGTGAAAATTTTGAACTTTCATCAAGCAACACATCCCTGGACTTGATTAGCTTCTTTGCTCAGGTATTGTAGAGTCTGTATGCTTTACTCTCATTTCAGTAGCCCAAAAATATGCATTTTATACTTTTTGGCTCAAATTTTGACTGATTTCTGGGCAGTTTCTTGGTATATGCTGTAAACTCAAGTATTCTTAGATGTTCTGCACTTGGTCTGTATCCATACCATGCTTCGAATGGAGTAGAATCACAAAGTATTCTGTTATAACTTTTATTTTTAAGATATCCAGCCATGGCAACTAATTCTGCCCAAAAAGCACAGGATGATTTTTGATCATGGATCATAGATCTTATCATATCAGCTATTGATCTATTAGCACATTCTGCTACTCCATTTTGCTGTGGGGAGTATGGTACAGTAGTCTCTTGCTTTATCCCATGAATTTTGCAGAAGTGGATGAAGAGTTTTGAGGTATATTCTCCACCATTGTCAGAGCATATTTTCTTGATTTTTTCACCAGTTTCTCTCTCCACCATGGCTTTAAACTCCTTGAGCTTAGACAGAGCTTCTTCCTTTCTCTCCATGAAGTAGACCCATGTGTATCTTATATAATTATCAATAAAGGATATTAAATACTTCATCCTACCTAAGGATAAATTTTGCATAGGTCCACACAGATCTGAGTGAATTAGGTCTAGTTTTTTCTTAGTTTTGATCAACCCAGAGCTCTTGAACAGTTGTCTGGCTTGTTTCCCATATATGCAGGCCTCACAGTGCTCCAAATTAGCTGGAGGATCAATTTTTACTCCAGAAATTAGCTGATCTTTGATCATTTTGTACAAATAATCAAAATAGATGTGCCCAAATCTCCTGTGCCAAAGCATTGGTGTGTCTTCATTTAAGTTACTTATATTGGCTTCCAGATATGATGGAGTATAAGTCAAATTGTATATATTCTGATCTCTGATACCCAAAGCAATATGGGCACCATTTTGATCAGTGATCTTGCATCCAGAATTGTCAAAGCTGAAATTGAGTCCTTCTGCAGTGGCCTTGCTTACAGATAGTAGGTTCTTGGCTATTTCTGGTACATAGAGTACTTCTTTAAAAGTCAGTGTATGGCTTCCTTCACTGCTTCTTAGGTTTACTTGGATAGTTCCTTCTCCCACTGCATCATGTGTTTTATTGTCACCCATGAAAACCTTCTTAATTGGATTTTCTTGATATTGGGTAAAAAGTTCTTTTTGGTATGTAAAGTGTTGAGATGCTCCAGAGTCAATATACCACATCTGAGAATCTTTGTTGGTGGTCATATTTAGTGCAGATATGAATTGTCTATCCTCAGTTGTTGCAGCATTTCCATATTCAGGCTTTTTCTGCTGACTATCTTTCTTTTTGAAGCACCGGTCTGATGTGTGTCCTTTCCTTTTGCAGTAGTTGTAAAACAGTTTGCTGTTGCCTTTGTAGGGTCTTGAGTACCTCCTTTGTTGGTTATCATTGCTTATTATAGCATTTTCTTCTTCTTTCTTATTGGTGCTTGATTTTCTTAATTCTTTGTCCAGGAGCCTTCCATATTTGTATTTTAAGGTCAAATCTTCAGTTCTAGACTCTAGGGCTGATACAAGACCTGCAACCTGTCTGTGAGGCTATTCAGGATGGTAATAATCACACCCTCATCAGTAGTTGGTACACCCACAGATTCCATTTCCTCTACCAGCAGGGTAATTCTGTTAATTAGATATTTCATTACTTCTCCTGGCAGCATTTTTGTAGTGAAGAAATTTTGTCTCAGATACATTTTCTTAGCAGCTGAACATGACTGGTAAGTGTCTTCTAATGCCTTCCAGGCATTCTTTGCCGTTTTTGCTCTTGAGCATTGAATTTGCAATTTGTCCTTAACATTGAGGTAAATGAAACTAAAGGCACTTTGTTCTTTCTTCTGGTACTTTAAGGCTTCCTCTCCCACATTTTTAGGAGGGCATTCTTCTCCCATGACAATATCCCAAAGGCCTCTTTCTTGTAGCAGCATCTTCATCTTCACCTTCCACACTTGGTAGCTAGATCCATCCAACTTTTCAGCAGAGGGAAAAATTCCAGTAATAGCAGTAGTAGACATTGCAGAGAGTGACAGCTTGGGGCTCATAACCTGTTGTAAGAGTCTTGGAGATATAGGAAGTGATTTGGAGGACAAGTAGATTATATGGTTTCCATGTAATGGTTTATTGAATGCAAAAGTAGTATTTATACTTTTACATGGTCTTGGCATTACAAGCACATAGAATAGGTTATGGAAGGTCCCAAGACTATGTGTGCAAAGTTTGGGGCTGTTTGGACAACTTTGAGAATTTTCATGTTCTGGGTACCTGGTATCTTGGTGAAGATATTCCAAGTAAATCCTGATAAGGAATTTGGTCAGCATTCTCTAGAATTTGAAGGTAATGATCCAAGTAACTAAGTTGGGTGAATATATAGGTGGAATTACAAACTTTTACAACATGTGTCTCACCCACTGTGCTGGAGAAAATCCATTTTTGACCTTTTTTTTTGGATTAACGTTGTGCAGGATATGTAACAACACAGAAGGACTGATAAGATGCATTTGGTACTCAATACCCATCACACTCCAAATCAAGCTCCTGTGGCTTGTATCATGTCACAAAATGCATGACACTATCTTGGTCCCCTGGACTATCTGGAACTTTAAGTGCTTTGTATAGGTTTTACTTTAAGGCTAATAGACTTGTTCCATTGTGCCATTGATCATAGTGCCAGAGAGTGCTGTATATTTTGTTATTAATTTGATATTTTAGGGTCATATGCATGTCAATTTTGATCTCAAATTGGCACTGTATGGCACCATCTTGCACTCTGAGGCATGATCAGGCACCATCTGGCATGCTATGGCACTATTGGGCACTATGATCAGCTGGAATGATGGAACAAGTCTAATGTTTAAGTATACCCTAAGAAAAATTATTGAGATGATCCCATCAAAAGGCTGTCACAGAGTTAATATCCTGTGACTGAGAGGTACTGATCTTGTCAGGACACTGTCCAGAGTCCGTTGAAAAATAATTGCACCCCAGATTTCACAAAAAACTTCATCAAAATTTTTCATCACAATAATGTATAAGTGGCTTCCGATTGGTTACCTGTCAATTTGTTCACTTTCTGATCCTGGACACTCTATTGCCTCCTACGCGTGTGTGAATTGATTGGCTATTGCCTCTTTTTCACACTCCTTACTTCCTGATTCAACAGTTTCTCTTACTTTTCATGCATACAAATTGATTTATTTCCATTGAAACTTCAGTTGTACCTCAATTGCCAGTTGTATTGACCTATACAAGTCTCTATACCCTACACTAAAATTAAGCCCAACCCCACACTCAACAAGTAACTCCATTAAATCCACCACTCAATAAGTATTTCTGCTGTAACACTCTGATTCCACAACTTTGGTGGGAACCCAACAGCTTTATGCCACTGTTCATTCACTGGCTCCCACACGTCCTGGTCTTCAGCTGGCACTGCAAGGTCTAGCTCCTCATCTGCCAGTCTTTGCAATAAATCCTTGCAATATTCCAGTGTGTTTTCTTGAGCACTGCTCTTGAAGAAGTGCTGCAACCTTTTGGTGTGCCTATTAATGTTCCAAAACTCCACTGAAGGCATTGTGATAGTCTTTCAAGCTCTTGACATTGTAGCCTTGACTGTCAGTGGGATATCCACTCTGTCTACAATGGAGGCTGTGGAGGCTGTGGTAGACAAATTGCCTTTTTCAGCAAACTCATCTACCTTGCTGGAGTGCAGCTCAACTGGCTGCGCTTCCAGCTCTTGTGAAAACAGCTGTTTTCTTGTTGGTAATTCTTCTTGGCTGTGATGGGATTCAGTCTGTTCCTGGCTTGCAGCATTAATTGGCAAGAACTGCAGTTTTTTTTGCATGCCTCCCTGTCTCAGGCTTGAGTAGACATTTTTCCCTTTACCTTTTCCTTTATCACTGCCAGGTCTCTCACTGGTACTTTGTCTGAGTGCTTCTTATAAAGAACTATGTTTTCTCCTGGAAAAATTCTGCTCTGACGCATCTGTTTTGGCCTACTTGTCCCTTGCTGGCACTCTTCTGGCAAGCTGACATTTCTTTTCAGCTTGTTTTGAGCTCTCAACCATAGTTGTGATGGGCTCCTGTAAAAGCAGCTGGTTTTTATCACTGCCAGGTCCTTCACTGCTACTTTGACTGGGTGCTTCTTGAGTGGTACTACACTTTTTCCTTGATAAATGTTGTGCTGGCGCATCCATGTCTGCCTGCTTGCCCATAATTTGCACTCTTCCAGCTGCCTGACGTCTCTATGACACTTGTCTGGGGCTTTTGGCCCTGCTTGTAATGGGCTCTTGAGGAAGCCACTGGTTTTTAGCCATGGCACCCTTGTTCTTCTGCCTTTGATAGTTTCTGCTATTCTTGAGATAGTTTCTTAGCATACCAATGCTGGCCCAAAATCTGTTTACCCATTTGAATCCAGGATGATGCTCATGGAACAAGTCTAGTGCATTCTGCTTGGCCTTGGGTTCCTGATGGTCCCATGGTATGCTGGCCTTAAGGTGATGGAGTGCTAGACTTCTGACGGCCTCTTGTATATTAGCCCACTCTTCATTATTGCACTCAATGGCTTCACGGATCTTCAATGTCTTTTAATTTTTAGGCTTTGGTATAAACACCACGTTGACTCCCTCCCATGCTGTGATAGGTTTTTCTGTTGGCTTTATCTTTGGGCACTGTTGTTGTGCTTTGAAGACTGTACGGTGTTCCTCTGCTATTACATTGGGAAATGGCTCAATTCTTGGCTGTGACATTGAGCTACTTGAGTTCCTTCTTTGCAGCAAAGATACTGCTTTCTCTACCTGGGATATTGATTGCTCTACACATATTATCTGCTCATCCTGTTTCTGGACTACTTCCTGACTTCTCTGGGCCATTGCATCTATCCTATCAGCCACTGCACCTAATTGCCTCATTAATGCTTTGGTATGAGCTGACAACATACTTGCTAATATGGGTGGTGGTGATGTTATCATGGCCACTTGCTGATCTTCAACAGAGGGTACTGCGTTTGCTACATTCTCATCTGCCTGAGCATAACGGTCAGCTTGTGGCTCCGCAGAGGTTCTCAATTGCCTACTTGGCTGAGAGCCTGAGGAGTCCGCATTATTACCTTCAATGGGCACACTGTCCACAGGGCCTTTTTTGGATACAGCCCCGCTTGTTGCACTGAATGTCAAAGCAAGCTGTTGTCCATCTGTTCTTCTGTTGCAGTCAGCGGTGGGGTTTGGTTGAGAACCAGACAACTTTGCTTTATTTTTTGGCGGCATATATATGGAAGTGAGTCAAACCAAAGGGGAAAGAGTGTTACATATACGTGTGTATGTGGTGCCACAACTTTATTTATAATGCTTACTATGGCAGGTCATCATTGAATCTTACATACATGTACGTGCAATGTCTCAGATACAACACCGTCTTAAGTTCACATGAGTATTGACCAAAAAGTGATATAATAGCATTACATTGTTGAAGGTCAAGCTGTTTGCCCCATGGACAAGACTACTTTGACTCAACATTGTAAGAGAAGAGAAAAAAGACCATGTGGCTATTGTGGCAAGCCTCTCAGCCATGAAGCACGTAGACAGCATAGGAAGTATTACAAGGATCATGGCCAGTGTTTTGCCACCCAAGTCATATTTGACCATTCATTGGTCACTATTGTACCAACATTATCTTGCTGGCTAGTTGATATTTCTATATTGGCACCTGGCTGTCTTTGTCACCTTGCGCAAACTGAGTCAGGTGAGTTTGTGATGCCTTTAGGCTCACCTCATCCTTCTGAATATGGCATGCAGAGTGATAGCTCTGACAAAGAAGGTACACTGATGGATTGCAAGCCTATCTCCCCTAACAACAGTACCACGTATGAGCCTGGTCAAACCCCTATATGCAATGAGACAGCACCCATTGAAACAAATGCCAAGGATACTTTATGGTGCTAAGTGAGCCCAGTAATCCATCTACTGGTGAATGATATAATGTTGTGGCTAGAGAAGTGGTGCGTTTCCACTAATATCAGCAATGAGGGCTTTGAGGATTTATTACTACTTCTTACCAAAATCATACCAGGATGCAACTTACCATGTACATGGTACAAGTGGACAACTGTCATGCGGCTGGCAACATATGATCCAGAGACTGTCCTGATTCCAGCATGTGTTAACAGTTGCATGGCATTCACATCCAAAAATACTACCATTGCAGTGTATCCAAATTGTCAGGAATCCACCACCATTGAGGGAAAACATTGTTCAAGCTCCGGATATATTCCGGCCATACCCTGTCTGAGGAAGTTGATGCAGCCTGACAAATATTGCAAAGCTATACAGTACCACACTCAGTATCAATCAAGTGAAAACATATTCAATATATTTGCTGGTAAACATTACAAACAGCTAAGAAGCAAGGGCTACTTTGAAGGTATGTATGACCATGCCTTTGCTTTAGCACTTGATGGATTCTCATTAAACAAGTACTCTACCAGAAAATCCTGCTGGCCACTGATTCTCATCAATCTGAATCTGCTGCCCATCTTACAGTATCAGAGCAATAATCTGATGGTAGTCTCACTGGTATCTGGGCCTAAATCACAGTCCAACCTAGATAGCTACCTGTATCCATTGCTGGATGAATTTTGTATGCTTTCCAGCAGGATAATGGTAAATAGCCATCATGAAAAAGTGCATATTAATATCTGCATTGGAGATACCCCAGCCATCAGCAAGATATCAGGTTTTTCTGGGCACAATGGATGGTATTGCTGTTGAATGTGTGGGATCTAGGGGATTTACTCCATAACTCACACACATTATTATTACCCAAACACCAGCACTAAGAGCATCATCTTTCTACAGAGAGAATGTACAGAAGTAAGCATGCAATTGCAGCAAAGTTGGCAAGCTATAAGCCATTGGCCAAAATATGGAATCAATTGGAAACTGGAGATACTTAAGATAGAGGGTATCTGTTGGAGCAAAAGCTTTCCACTGGGAGCATTGCATTTGCTTTTCAACAATATCCCTATACTGATGACCAAGTTGTACACTGGGCACTTCAAGCTAAATGAGCCCTTTGAGATACTGGAGAAATTTGAAAAAATTGACAAGATATTACAGAGTATCCTCTACCCTAAGTACTTCTCACAGGCTCCAATTAATATTCATACACATATGCAACAATACAAATGCAAAGACAGGATGAACTGGATTTGTATTTATTCAAGTGGTGTTCTGAAGCCATTCCTACCAAGAGTACATTGGAAGCATTGGGAGTTATATGTGGACATTGTACAAATATTTATCCAGAAGCAGATCACCAATGCCAACTTAACGCATCTACAGCTGTTGTGTGAGGAGTTTGTGACAGGATTTGAGCGGCTATACTACAAACATAAAGCTGAATGCGTAGATCACTGCTGCTACTCTATCCATTCTCTACTCCATCTTGCACAGTCTGTGGAGAATATCAGGCCTTGTGTCACCTTTTGGGAGTCTCCTATGAAGCAGATGTGTGGGGAGATAGGAAGACAAGTCAAGTTGCAGGTATTACTATATCCCAATCTCATCAAAAATATTACCTTCAAGTCTGTCATTGATGTGATGAGTTGGCACATGGAGGACAGCCAGAAAGCATTGGAAAATACTGAGGACAGATGTGCACATGGAGACATCTATGCCTATGGCATTAAGAAGCTAAGCAGCCCCAATGCATGGGTAATCAGTTAAGTAATGCAAAGTTGGGTTGGGTGCAACAAGCAACTAATTTTTATCAGGAAAACTCCACCAAGATATGCCGGATTTCTTGTGGTCACAAGCCAACTTCCACACCGTTCAATACAGAATTCACACAAACAAAAGCAAGAGCGCACCTATAAGTGGGACTAGAGTCCAGCAGGGAGAAGGAATATATTAGACTTGTTCTGTTGGATAGTGCCACATAGTGCCAGCCTGTATATAGTGCTGGATTGATCTGGCACTCTATGGCACTATCTGGCACTATAGTTTCTACCATGATACCAGTGGTATGATACAGTTACTGGTAATTTTACTCAATCTTACTTTTTTTGCTCAGAACAGTGCTTTCCTTGCTTTATTTACTCTTCATAATGCTCCAGAAACATTTCTCTCAGTGGATGTCTTCTTGTATGAGAATACTGTGCATTAATAAGTATCTTAACTATTTTACCTATTCTGCTGTTTTCTCCTATATATGTCTTTCCTCTGTATTTACCTGCCAATATGCTGAATCTCTTCAGATATCCAAGTGTGTGCTCTACCCTCACTCTGAAATGATTAAATATCTCATTGTAGAGCTTCTGCTTCCTGCTAAGCACACCATTCCTTGGCTTTGTATAAGCTGTAATACATCCTAATCTGTGACAATCCTCTCCTACATAGACTAAGTCTGCCATACATTTCTCCCCTCTACTGAATTCAGGATAATTCTCTACCCAGAGTGCTTTGTCATGCCTACTTCCAGCAAATGGCCCACTTAACCAGATGATGTTACCCTCAATGTCAGACAGTGCTTGAAACTTCACACAGTGTGCCTTGTACTTGTCAGAATAAAAGTGCCTCTGCCCTCTAGAAGGTCTGTTAATCCTCACTGGGAAGGTATCCAAAATACTCCTGATATGAAGCCTGTTGCTGAACACTCTGGGATATGGAAGTCTATTGGAGCTTCTGAACCTAGTATTCCAAGCTTGCTCCAAGTCATTCATACACTCTGCAAGGTGGTTCTCCATTGCTGTCAGCTGGGAATGAAAGCTTCTAGGACTTTTGTTGCCATGGATGGTGGGATGAAACCTTGTGGGGCAATAGTTCTTGTAATAGCAGAGAAGCTTAACAAGGGATCTCCTTGAGTAGATTGGGGTTGATGGTCCACAGTACGTGAAATAGATCTCCTCTAGTGTGTCAAAAGGAAATCCAGTGGTAGTGATGGAATTGATGAGAAAAGACCATTCAGATGAGTAATTCATATTAAAATTGGTGGATGATTGTATGGAGGTGGTTTGAATTGATTTGGCGCAATCTGCATTATTTATTTGATTTTTAATGCATTATGATTAAATCTCCATCAATTGCCATGTATCCCATCATTATGTTGCAAAATCATCCACAAACAATGCCTTGGTACTTTTATTGATGCTTTACTCATAGGTCTACAATCAAATAGGAAATCTGCAATTGATGTGCTCTGATCCATGTCAACACAATCTAAGATGCATCATGCATAATATATGGAAAATTCAACAATCATATTAGTTTTCATATATATTTCATATAAGACCAGGTTGATGCCAATATGCTGCTATATAAGTATCCAAATCTGTTGCTATGGTCCCCATACCAAGTCTCAACTCATTTTTAGTACAACCCAGACAAAACCCATCCCCCAGCTCACAAGCATGGTCCGGACCAGAAAAGTCAATGTTGGATCCGTTTGAGTTCTTGCCAAATGATTTTAGTATGGCCCAAGTGTCTATGATGAGCCTTCATACAGATATTTGGGCACTACTGATTAATCTAGCAGAACTAGATACCTCAGAGAGTCAACAAAGATGGAAGAACTTGAGTAGAAAGCTGTTGCATGAGTTCTACATCAAGATGCCAGCAAATGTATGTAAGAAGATATATAACAAGACAAGTATTAAAATCAAGAATGAGCTGAGAGTGAGGGGATTTGATGAAGAAGCTGTGCAGGAACAATTTTGGGTGCAATTTGCACAGTATGGGCCGGACATGTCTGTTTGTGCCTCAACTTTGGGAACCAAAGAGATTTTGAATGAGTTTTTGCCTCAAATGACTAATGTATTACGTGATATATTAGTAGAGCTAAGTGGCTTCCAAGAGCAATTTACACAGGACTCATCCAGGCAACAGCTCCAAAGTATCAGACACAGGGTAAGTGAATACCTTAAGGAATCAGATGGTGCGCTTCAGGAGGAAGAATACAGACCGCAAGCAACATTGTCCAGATTGCACCAGCATGCCTTGCTGGATTCCTTACCATCTCTTGCAACTACAGCGTGCCGGCGCATGTCAGTCCAGACTATGCCAACACCCTTTACCAGAGCACCCCACATCAAGTCAACGCACGTCGGGCCAATGCGCATGCTTCAGAGCAAAACTACCAGAACTTGCCAAACTGCTCATTTAGACACAAGTCCATTGGAGCGGACCAAGTTGCATCAACATGCAGCATCACATTGAACTCAGCCAAGGGCAATCTCAACATGTCAAGGTGTGCCTGCACGTGCCGTTTTGCCTAACCATCAGCAAGTTACTTCTGGTGAACTGACTGATGATGACCAACATGAAGTGCCTCAACCACCAGAGCCCTTGGCAAGTAAAAGAACGTGTCAGCGCGTGGCACTCCAGGCCAGTTTAGTTGGTTCGGTTGGAGCAATTCAGCGTGGCCAAGCTGCAGCATTGCACTCATCCACTAGGAGGCAAAATACTGACTACAAAAACACAAGTAGCCAAGATGATAGTCAGCCAGGAAGTAGTATAGTGTGCAAAGTGAGTCACTACCAAATGCTTCAGTAGTAATTCCTGTTAGAAAAAAACCCAGGAGAAGATGATGCAATTGCTTTGAATTGCTATTATTTGTAATGATCCCAACAACCCATTTTTTTGCAATCCAAATTGAGCCATTGCAAATCAGTGATCATCAAATTTTTGATATAAGTAATATCAATGTTGTCTCACATTTGAGACAGAACCCCTGTAAATAAACACCCTGCATATATGTACATCATCTGTAAAACCAGTGCAGCTATTAGATCTGTTTTTCACCAACCCAATTGCTTGCGTGCTAGCAATGACACTTTGTCCAATTACTAGGATCAGGGATTTACTTGCTCAATGGGCAAAATGGGATATTTAATGGCAAATCAGGTAGCTTATTTAGTAGTGAATGTGCCAATTGGGGGCTTCCAGTTTCAGGATACTTTTGAACCAATTAACCACTGAGATTTTGTCCAACTGGAGTGATGGTAACCAAAATGGTAAGTATCAGTGTAGTTTATAGTGGGATACACATTTATTTCCATTTACATTAAAGAAACATATCCAAATACCGGAGTTTACCTGCCATAATAGCGGTATCCAATTGCGCACGTGATGCAAACATTACAAGTTGGTGCAATCATCCATGCCAACCTCATTGTGTCAGATTGCGCCATAGTGTGCAAGATTGTCCCACATAGTGCAAAATTGTCCAAGAACAATCCAGCCTTCTGGTAGCTATAATATTGCGCCCAATTGTTGCTTACAACTGCGGATTGCGCCACGCACCCTGGCACGGTACAATGGAACAAGTCTATTGGCTAAATACAAGAAGTTCTTTGCCAATATTCAGAAGGTATTCATGGCAGAAGTGGCTACAACCAAGCATATGTTTGCAAGATGTATATGCTACCAGCAGTACAAGGTTTATGGCAACTTTGCAAGTATCACACTAAAAAGCCATAAAGTTGAGGTGATAGACATATGTCAATTGCAGCAGGTGTGCATGTTTGTAGAGGTTAGTAAGCAGGAGGCCATAGTTTTTTTTGATTTGAGCTATCTGTGGAATACCCAAGGTAGTACTGGGTAGGCAAATAAAGAAAGGTGATTCTACAGTGGAATATATGAATTGCACAAGGGGAGGTAGAAAAAGGAAATACCATTTGATAAATTGGTATGGTAGCATTATACAGATCCAGCGGCAGGCTGTCATACTGCCAAAAAAAAGCCACCAGAGTCTTGCTGTGAGGCCATCAAAACACTGTCAACTTTTGTTTCTTGCCATATAAGGCAATTGGAAGTCCTGGCCAACTGGATCCACTTAAAATAGTAATAGAGTGCTGAAAGACCACAACAATACCATGCAAATATTGTCACAGCACCAATCAAATATTGTCAAGTTTTATCCCTTTATTTGGCTGTAAAATTTGCAAAACACCGTCATGATCTTGTTATAAGATCTTCAGGAGGGTCACTAATTCCAAGCTGCTGTTATTATGATGGTCTCTAAACCAGATCTTGACGAATGATCCGGATTGGATCCACCCGTGGGACCAAATTATTTTTCATAGAGATGACCCAGAGACTGTCCTGATACCAGCATGTGTAAACAGTTGCATGGCATTTGCATCAGAAAATGCCACCATTTCAGGAGTCCAACTTGTCAGGAATCAACCACCACTGGGGGAAAACATTGCTTACACTCTTTATATGTTCCAGTAATAGCTCATCCAAAGAAGATCATGCAGTCTGACAGTACTTGTGAAGATATAAATAATGTACCACACTCAGTGCCGATCAAGCACAAACATATCTAATATATTTGAGAGCAAGCATTACAAACAGCTAAGACACAAGGACTACTTTGAAGGTATGTATGACCCTGCCATTGCCTTGGCACTTGATAGATTCTTATTAAACAAGTACTTTACCAGCAAATCCTGCCAGTCACAGATTTTCATCAACCTGAATCTGCAGCCTGTTTTTACAGTATCAGAGCAGAAATCTGATGGTAGTCTCATTGATATCTGAACATAAATTGCCATCCAACCTGGATACCTACCTGTATCCATTGCTGGATGAGTTTGGTATGCTTTCCAGCAGGATAACACTAAAACGCTGTCATGTCAAAGTACATATTATCATCTGCATTAAAGATACCCCAGCCATCAGCAAGATAGCTGGCTGTTCTGGGCACAATGGATGGTAATGCTGACAAATGTGTGAGATCCAGGGGACTTACTCCATAACTCACACACATTATTATTACGCAAACACCAACACTGAGAGCAGCATCTTTCTGCATAGAGAAGATACAGAAGTCAGCATGTAAATGCAGCAAAGTTGGCAAGCTGTAAGCAGTTGGCCAGAACATGAATTCAATTCAAAACCAGAGATACTTAAGATAGATGGTATCAGTTGGAGCAAAAGCTTTACAATAGGAGCAATACACTTGCTTTCCATCTATACCCCTACACTGATGACCAAGTAGTACATGGGGCATTTCAAGCTAAATGCACCCTTTGAGATACCATAGAAATTTGAAATTATTGGCAAGATATTACAGAGTATCCTCTACCCTAAGTACCTCTCATGGGCTCCAATCAACACTTGTATGCATAAGCAACAATACAAAAGCAAAGTTTGAATGAACTAGCTACATATTAATTCAAGTGGCCTTCTGAAGCCACTTCTACCAAGAGTACATTGGAAGCATTAGAAGTCATATGTGGACTCTGTAGGAATGTTTATTCAGTGGCAGATCACCAATGCCAACTTGATGCATCTGCAGCTTTTGTGCAAAGTTTTTGTGACAGGATTTAAGCAGCTATACTACAAACATAAAGCTGAACGCATAGATCTCTGCTGCTAGTGTATCCATTTGCATCTCTGTATTACTTGGTGTGTGGAGAATATTGGGCCTTGCTTCCCCTTTTGGGAGTTTCCTAGGAGTGGATGTGTGGGGAAATAGGACAACAAGTCAAGTTGCAGGTACCACCATATCCTAATCTCATCCAGAATATTACCTTCAAGTCTGTCATGGATGTGATGAGTTGGCACACAAGGACATCTAGGAACAGTTGGAAAATACTGAGGACAGATGTGCACATGGTGACACCTATGCCTATGGTTTTAAGAAGCTAAGCAGCCCCAATGCATAGGTTATCAGTTGAGTAGTGCAAAGTTGGGTTGGATGCAATAAGCAACTAATTATTATAAGGAGAGCTTTACCAAAGTATGCTGGGTTTCTCTTGGTCACAAGCACACTTCTTCACTATTCAATATGGAATCAACACAAACAGAAGCCAGAGCACACCTATAAGGGGACTAGAATCCAGCAGGGAGAAGGAATGTATTGGCTGAATACCAAGAAGTTCTTTGTGGATATTCAGGAGGTATCCATGGCAGAAGCGCAGGCAACCAAGCATATGTTTGCAGGATATATATATGTTACCGGCAATACAAGGTATATGGCAACTTTGCAAGGATCACACTAAAAAGCTCTAAAGTTGAGGTAATACAAGTTTGTCATCTGTGGCAGCTCTGCATGTTTGTAGAGACTAGTAAGCAGGAGGCCATAGTATTTTTTGATCCAAAATATATGTGAAATACCCAAGGTAGTAGTGGGTAAGCAAATAAAGTGGGGTGACTCTACAGTGTAATATATGAATTGCACAAGGGGAGGTAGAAAAAGGAAACTCCATTTGGTAAATTGGTATGGTAGCATTATACTGAGCTGGTTGTAGGTTGCCATACTGCCAAGATAGTGCCATCATAGGCTCACAATGAGGCCATCAAAACACTGTCAACTTTATTGTTATATAAGGCAATTGGATGTACTGTCAGGTTAGATCCACTCAAAGAGTTGTTGAGCGCACTGAGACTTCAACATTGCCATGCCACTCTTAGCAAAGCACTATACAAACACTGTTATATTTTAAATTTATTTTGCTGTAAAATTAGCCAAATGCTGTTGTGATCCTGCCATACAATTGTGTAGATGATCATTAATTCCAAGATGCTGGTATTATAGCAGTCTCCTGAAGGTATCTTGATGGCTGATCTGGATTGGATCTGTGGGACCAAATTATTTTTTGTAGGGTCCTTGGCCAATAGTTCCCCCAGCACCTTACCAAAAGCCTTCCTATAGCTCCCTCATGTGTCTTCCTGCCTGTTCCTGTCTTTACCTAGTTAGAACACTCACCCAAATAGGAAGGTGGTCACACAGCTATTTATAACATATCATCTAGCACCTGAGCCCTCTCAGTGGGATGTATATATAACTAATTTAGTCAGGTAAAGAGTGACTGATTATTGATATAATGAACATAGGACACTATCACCTTGCTACCTTCTATTGGAAGCTATTTTGAACCAGGTGGTACCAACTTGACCTAAAAGATTCCCCAATTACTAAGCAGAGTTGGTTGTAAACCACATATTATGTGCTGTCTCTGTACAAATAAGCACAAATGATGTAATACCTACTACAATCAAATTAAATGCATGCATAGGGAAAATAGTGAAAGCCCTTGAGTTGTTTGATAAGCTTGACAGGTTAGCGGTTGATGCAGGATGGAACAACAATAAGAGAGTAAGCAAGTTTGCAAGAAATAGGGAAGGGTCTGCATGGCAATGGTATCAAGGGCTGGAGGATGCAATCAAAGGCAACTAGGATGGGCTAGAAGTGGATTAAATGACACACTTTCTATATGCAAAACAATACCATTAAAAACCCCTCCTGCTATCCACATGGAAGAAAAGCAGTGAGAGCTACAGAGCCTACACTGAGCTATTTCTCCAGCTGGTTTGATGTCTCCCAAAGGATGATATTGCCAGATGCCAGCTCATAAGGTATTACATTCTGGGCTTAAACAACAATAAGACTTTTCCTGAGGTTACACCAGCTCACTACAAAAAATAATTTAGTCCTACAGGTGAATTTAATCCAAAAGCTGTCAGGATCCCACAATGATTCCATCACAATGTTGGCAGCTTGGATTATTGACTCTCCATGAAATCTTATGACAGGATTGAATTGCTGCTTTTCCAGTTTAAAAGCCAACTAAAGTTAAAACTTGATGGTGTTTCAGTGGTCTTTCAACAGAAATTGCATGGCATTCTGGTGGTTTAAATGTGCTCTTCATTCATTTGAGTAGACAAAGCAAGCAATACATTTGATTGCCTTATTCAGCAAGTCACATGATGGTGTTCTGACAGGCTCATTGCTAACCTCTGCTGACATAGTAATAGTAGTGTGGCAACATAGAGATAGTTCTATAAAATGCTACTGTACCCAACTTGCCAAATGGTATTTTCTTTTTCTAACTCCCCTTGTGCCATTCATATATTCCACTCTAGAATCACCCCTCTTTATTTGCTTATCAGCTACTACCTTTGGAATTCCACATACAGATTAAATCAAAAGATACTATTGCCTCCTGCATACTAACCTCTACATACTCTAAAACCTTAACTTTATGGCTTTTTAGTGTGGTAGTTTTAAAGTTGCCACATACCTTGTATTGTTGTAACATATACAACTTGCAAACATATGCTTGATTGACACCACTTTGGCTATATATACCTCTTGAATATCCACAAAGAACTTCTTAGTATTTGGTCAATATATTCCTTCTCCCAGCTGAATTCTATTCCCCCTTATAGGTGCACTCTGGATCTT
Source organism: Basidiobolus meristosporus CBS 931.73 (assembly GCA_002104905.1). NCBI lineage: Eukaryota > Fungi > Basidiobolomycota > Basidiobolomycetes > Basidiobolales > Basidiobolaceae > Basidiobolus > Basidiobolus meristosporus. The sequence goes on along the minus strand of MCFE01000037.1, from coordinate 116,056 downwards.
GTTTGTGTGAATTCTATGTTGGATAGTGTAATAATTAGCTGTGACCTAGAGAAACCCAGCATACTTTGATGGAGTTGTCCTAATTAAAGTCAGATGCTTGTTGTGCCCAACCCAACTTTGCATTACTTAGTTGATTATCCATGAATTGGGGCTACGTAGCTTCTTAATGCCAAAGGCATAAGTGTCTCTATGTGCACATCTTTCCTCAGTATTTTACAACTCTAGCAGGCTGTCCTCCATATGGTTACTCATCACATCCATGATGGACTTAAATGTACAATTCTTGATGAGATTGAGATATGGTAATACCTGCAACTTGACTTGTATTCCTATCTCCCCACACATCTGCACCATAGGAAACTCACAAAATGCAAAGCAAGGCCCAATACTTCACACATACCAAGCAAGATAGAGTAGAGAATGGATACAGTAGAGGCAGAGATCTATATGTTCAGCTTTATGCTTGTAGCATAGCCGCTTAAGTCCTGTTACAAAATCCTTGCTAGTATTGTCTTCACTAAAACTTAAGCTGATTTTTATTGAGGTTCCAGCAGCTCCTTATATACATTTTGCCAGATCAATTGCTGACTGATTGTCTTTCCTAGTGTAGGTTGTGGCTGATGACTTATTTAATTACATTATCATCACCCAATATGATCCTACTTAATATATCTTTTTCTGTCTGATAAGGATCTGCTGATTCATTGACTGACTAATGCAACTGATTTGAAAGATAACACTGATATTCTGATTGGCTAAATATAACCAGTTGATGTGACTAAAAACTGATCTAACTTTAACATTCAAGCAGTAGATCATTACATTTTCCCTTACTAATGTTGAGAGGGTTCTCCTGAATCTCTTTTCTTGTGATACCAATGTCTTGATGGTTCAGCATTGTTGGCAAGTCTGGCAAGCTTGAGTCTGTCTCTGTGAACTAAATCTTCCCCAATATTCCCTTTTTTGCTCACTAATTGGTAAGTTGCAAATAGATATTCTCTGATTATCTTAAAAGGTCCTGTCCAATGTGGCTCAAACTTCTTCCAAGTGTTATTTCTCAGCAATACAAAGTTCCCAACTGTCAATGCTTCTGGTAATATAGTTTTATCATATCTCTGCTTAATCTTTTATGCACTTTGAGATACTTTGGCCTGTGCCTCTTGATGTCTTTGTTCCAGCTGCTGGTGTCTACAAGGCTGACTGAGCTCATCTTCCAAGGCATATGTAAGTTTTGGTTGTGTGAGATCTCCTGGAGTTCTTGGTGCACATCCATACACTAAGTAAAATGGCAATTGTTAGGTGGTGTTGTGTACTCCAACTCTGCATGCAAAAAGTGCTTGGTCCATATACTAAATCCCATCCACTGATGGCTCCATTTACATACTTGGTCAGCATTTTCCAAATGATCCATTGATCCGCTCAGTGACTCCATTAGTTCTAGGGTGATATGCCAAAGCTTTCAAGTGTTTGATCTACTGCATTCCCAGGTAAGCTTCCCATGACTTTGCCATAAAGTTTGCTCCTCTATCAGATAAAATCACTACAAGGTATCCAAACTTCATAAGGATCTCATGGTAGATGAAGCTCGCAACTTCTTGTTCACTGTCTACAGGTCCTGCTTTATCCACTAGCCATTTAGAGGCATGGTTAATTGCTACTAGGATACCACAGTTGCATTTCCTGGTAGTTGGCAGTCTTCCAATAAAGTCAATTCCCCATCTTTCAAAAGGTATTATAGGCTCCAAGGGAAAGAGTCTGGCATTTCTCTGTGGTTGGCCTTGGTTGATTTGGCAATTTGGGGATGTTTTAACTAACTACTCAATATCTTGTTTTATCCTAGGCCACCATGCTCTGGCTTTCACAAGGCTGTAAGTTCCTGCAATTCCAAGATGTCCATATCCATTGCGTAGCACATGTATTAAATCCAGGCAAGTAATATAAGGGCTATAGGCATTAGGTCTTCCATCAACAATTTGGTAAAGTGTTTCATCCTGTACCATAAATTTGCTGACTTCATCCCAGATTATCTTCTTAATCTCTTCATCCATCTCATTAGGATTGTCTTGGTCCTCCAAGTACTTTGGTAAAAAGCTAGGCCAATCTGATTCATGCACCAAGTTGAGTTGTGCAACTTGTTCTGATCTTGATAAGGCATCAGCAACTGTGTAGTTTTTCCCAGAGCAGTAGACAATCTCCAAATAAAATTGCTGAATGTATTCACACCATGTTGTCATTCTTCTGAAGAGTACCTCAGAGTAAATGTATACCTGAGGCAGGTGTGACCAGTCTTCACAGTACACTTGACTCCTTCAATATAGCATCTCCATATCATTGAGCAGTTTGGTATAGCAAGCATCTCCTTCTCATGCACTTAATGGTTCTGCTCTGCTGAGTTCAGTTTCTTTGATTCAAAGGCAACTGGGTAGTCCTTTCACTTGTGTTCTTGGCTCAACACTCCACCAATTGCATATTCTGAAGCATCTGTGCACAGAGTAAACTGTTTTCTGAAGTCAGGTATTGTTAAACTTGGCAGCTTAGCCAGCTCACTCTTGAGCATCTGAAAGGCAGTCTAATAGGCAATGTCCCACTTGTAGGTGTTGTATTTCATGAGGATAGCAGTTACAGGAGCTGCAATATTTGCAAAGGACTTGTCAAATCTCCATTAATAGGAGACCATTCCAAGGAATGATCTGAGTTCTGCTATGCAATGGGCTACTTTGGATTCTTGATAACTTCTACCTTCTTAGGGTCTAAGGCCACTCATTTGCTAGTCAATATGTATTCCAGATATTCAATGTGTTCCTTGACAATTTCACACTTGGCTTACTTGCCATATTGCATGTTCACTCTTAGCTTCTTCAATACCTTTTCAATGTGCACCACGTGATCTCATTGTGTCTTGCTGTATATTGATATGTCATTTAGGTAGATTATTACAAACTTATCTAAGTACTCCTGGAAGACAATCTGCATCAGGGTCATAAATGTTGCTGGGGCATTGGTGGGGCCAAAACTCATGACCAAGTACTTGTAATGTCCATAACTGGTCCTGAATGCTGTCTTAGGGATGTCTTCTAGTTTCACCCTGCTCTGGTAGTATCCTGATATAAGGTCAGTCTTGCTGGATATGATAGCTCCATTGGGTTGGTCCAGAAGCTCATCAACCCAAGGTATAGGGTATCTACTCTTCATGGTAACCAAGTTGAGGGCTCTGTAGTCAATCCATATCCTAGGTGTTCCATACTTTTTTTCACAAGTGGTACTGGTGCTCCCCAAGGTGACTTGCTGGGTCTAATGTATCCTTGCTCCAATAACTGATCTATTTGTCTCTTCATCTCCTCCAACACCAATGGACTCATTCTATAAGGTTTCTGACTCACTGGAGGGCTATCTCCTGTTTCAATGTCATGATCCATATCTCTGACTGATGGTAGGATACAAGTTCATCTGGAAATATGTCTGAATATTCCTTCAAGAAAGTCTGGACCCTCTGGGGTGCTGGAATGGGGGGATCCTGCTGTAATACAGCCATAAGGAAAATCTGGGTGCCTTTTCTAAGTGCTCTACAGAACTGTGTCTTGCCAAGTTCACTTGTTTCACAAACACTGGAATTGACCAAATTGAAATCCAGTCTGGTAGTTAATAGATTATGGGTCTTGTTGTACTCCTGGATCTGAGTAGCTTGTGTACTCCAGTTAATTGATGGATTACAACAAAATAGCTAGGCTTTTCCAAGTAAAAGGTCAAACTTGCAGTTCCCAAATATCTAGGCCTGTAGGTCTTCTTCATAGTCATTGATCTTCATCCTTACCGGCTGAGAAATACTCTAGTAATGCTGCTACCTAAGTTACAAGTCTTGGTATAAGAGTGATAGAGGAATAGGGAGTTTAGCTAGTATTGTTTTCACTAAAACTTGAGCTGATTCTTATTGAGGTTCCAGCAGCTCCTTAAATGCATTTTGCCAGATTAATTGCTGACTGATTGTATTTTGTAGTGTAGGTTGTGGCTGATGACTCCTTTGATTGCATTATCATCACCCAATAAGATCCTACTTAATATAACTATTTCTGTCTGATAAGGATCTGCTGATCTATTTGCTGGCTAATGCTACTGATTTGATAGATAACACTGATATACTGATAGGCTAAACATATAACCAATTGATTTGACTAAACACTGGTCTAACTTTAACATGCAAGGGGTAGATCATAACACATCCGTCCCTTGAATTTGAATTGTTGCATACGTGTATGAATATTGATAGAAGCTTGTGAGAAGTACATGAAGCAGCAGATACTCCATAATATCTTGCAAATTCTTTTAAGCATCTCTAGTATTGCAAAGGGCTCATTCAGCTTGAAATGTCCCATGTACAACTAGGTCACTAGTACAGGGACATTATTGAGCAGGAAATGGATTGCTCTCAGTCAAAAGCTTCTGCTCCAACAAATACCTATTATCTTGTGTATCTCTGGCTTCTGATTACTTCCATGCTCTGGCCAATGGCTTAAAGCTTGCAAATTTGCTGCAATTGCATGCTGACTTCTGTATGTTCCCTTGGTAAAAACATGATCCCTTAGAAATTATTTGGTCCTGCAGTTGGAACCAGTCCCAACCAGCCATCAGGATCCAATCAGGACACCATTATAATACTAGCAGCTTGGAATTGATGACCCTGTACACAATCATATGTTGGGATCACAAAAGTATTTGGCTAATTTAGCTATCAAATAAAGTTCAAAGCACAACAGTGTTTGAGTAGTACTTAGCTAAGAGTTGCATGGCATTTTTGCAGTCTTAGTGCATTCTGTAACCAATTGAGTGGATCTAACCAGCCAGAACATCCAATTGCCTTGTGTGGCAAAAAACTTGATGGTGTTTGGATGGACTCATTGTAAGCCGTTGATGGTATTACAATGGCAGTGTGGCAGCCTGAAGTTAGTTCTATATTATGCTACCCTACCAATTCAATATATGGTATTTCTTTTTTCTACCGCCCCTTGTGCAATTCATATGTTCCAATGTAGAATCACCCCACTTTATTTGCTACCCACTACTACCTTGGGTATTCTACATATAGTTTGAATCAAAAAAACTATTGCCTCTGGCTTACTACTCTCTACAAACATGCACACCTGCCACAATTGACATACTTCTATCACCTCAACTTTACAGGTTTTTGTGTGATACTTGCAAAGTTGCCATATATCTTGCACAGACTTATTACAAAGACTGGCAGATGAGAGGCTACAACTTGTCATGCCGGCTGAAGACCAACATGTATGACTACCAGTGAGTGAACAATGGCATAAAGCTGCAAGGTTCTCCCCAAAACCCAGGAAAAAGGGTGTCACAGCAGAAATAATTATTGAAAGTTGGATTTTAATGGAGGTACTACTTAAGTGAGAGGTTAGGACTGATGCTGGTATTGGGCATAGGGACCAATATAGCTCAGTACAACTTAAAATTGGGTCACAAATAAGGATTGAATGGAACCTAACCTATTTGCCTGCAAGAGAAGTAAGTGCATTAGTTGAGTTAGGAAGTAAGGAGTTAAACAGATGCAATAAGCAATCAGTGTACACAAACATAGGAGATGGTTGAGTGTCTGGGATCAGAAAGTGAGAAGACTGGTAGAGACCCAATTAAAAGCAACTTATGTATTACTGTAATGATATATTTGGACCAGATTTTTTGTGAAATCTGGAGTACAGAATATTTGATGATCTTTGTATAGTCTCTTCATTGCATCAGTACCTCTTAGTCATGGTATTAAGGTCTTGTGACAGCCTTGCAATGGGATCATCACAATTATTTTCATAGGGGTCAGTGGTATGGTGAACTGACTGAAAGAATTGCATGTACCTACCAATATCAGCTATGGGGACTTTACGGAATAACTACTAATTCCTGGCAAAATTGTTCTAAGATGCAACTGACCATCTACATGGGTCAAATGAGCTTCTATAATACAACTGGCAGCATATGGCCCAAACACCAATCCAGTACTGGAATGATTTAATTAATGTATGGCATTTATATCAGAAATTGCCACAGTTACAAAGTGTCAAGTATGCTAGAAATCAATGAATCATTGAAGCCTAGCTGACATTGGGGATTATTTCAGGTACCACCTTGCCTAAGGAATATAAGGCAATCTCACAAATATTGTAATGCTATAAAGTACTATACTCAGTAGCAATGATGCAAAAAATTTACAAACTATTAAGTAGCAAGCACAACCAACAATTAAGAAGCAAGGACTACTCAGAAGACATGTACAACCCTGCCTTTACCTCTGGACCTGATGGTCTCTCAATAAACAATTAATCTGCTAGTAAGTTCTGCTGGCCACTACTTCTTGATGACCTGTATCTGCCGCCTATCTTACGGTATTGGAACAAAACTCTGATGGTAGCCTCCCAGATATGTGGCCTAATCTACCATCCAGCCTGGTTGGCTACCTGTATTCACTGCTGGATAAGTTTTGTATGCTTCCCAGCTGTATACCACTAAATGGCCATTACATCAAAGTGTATGTTTTCATCTAGAAGAGAAATACACCAGCCATCAGCAAGATAGCTAGCTTTTCTGGGCAGAATGGTCAGTATTGCTGTTGAATGTATGAGATCCAGGGGATTTATGTCATAACTCACAAACATTATTATTATTCAAGCATGAACACTAATAGCAATGTCTTCACACACAGTGAACATACAGAAGTTGGCATGCATTACAACTAAGTTAGCAAGCTATAAGCCATCAACCATAATATGGGGTAAATTGGAAACCTGAGATACTTAAGATACAGGGTATTTGTTGGAGCAAAAGCCTTCCTCTGAGAGCAGTGCATTTGCTTTTCAACAATATTGTTATACTGATTACCAAGTTGTACATGGGGCATTTAATGCTGAATGAGCCCTTCAAGATACCGGAGAAATTTGAGAGAATTGGCAAGATGTTACAGATCATCTGCTACCTAAATTACTTCTCACCTGCTCCAACCAATATTCACACACATATGAGACAATTCAAGTGCAAGGACTTGCTGAACTGGAAATATATTCACTACAGTGGCCTTCTGAGGCCATTTTAACCAAGAATACATTGGACACACTGGGAGTTTTATGTTAATATTGTAGAAATATATATCCAGAAGGGGAGCACCAATGCCAACTTGACACATCCACAGCTTTTACGCCAGGAGTTTGTGACAGATATCAGTAGCAATACTACAAGCACAAAGCTGAATGCTTAGATACCTGCTGCTATTGTTTCATTCTCCACTCCATCTGGCGTTATGAGTGGAAATAATGGCCCTTGCTTCACCTGTTGCCTACAGAGTGGATATGTGGAGAGATAGGTAGGCAAGTCAAGTTGCAGGTATTTCTGTTGCCATTCCCATTAAGAATAGTACCCACAAGTCCATCATGAATGTGATGGGTGTTGCAATTTAGGAAGTGATTTGGATATAAGGTACTTAACAAGATATAGTGATAATAATTAAACTGTTGTTTATTCATACAGAGGATCAGTATTTATACCTTTGTAGAAGTAATACTGCTGCAACACTAAGTAAGGAGGGTTTCTTAACATTCAGGAGCATTCTGCAACTGTTTCAGGGTAAGTACAAAATGTTTGGTAAAAAGTGTGAATTTGTTCTTCACTATAGGTGAATAGTTGTAGGATCATAGATGTGAAGAAACTGGCCAAGTTGGGGCAGCAAATAAGTCCTACAGTGACTAATACTAGTCTAGAATTGTTAAGTAATTTTTAGCTGTTGAATGATACCCAATAGTACAATATTTCAACAATAGGTTGGTGCATGCAGGACAGCCTGGAGGAGTTGGGAAATACTGCAGACCAATGTGCACATGGAGTCACCTCTGCCTTTGGCACTGAGAAGCTAAGTAGTCCCCAAGCAGGGGTCAGCAGTTAAGTAATGGTAGTTGGGTTGGGTGTAACAAGCATTGGTTGTTATTACAACAACTCTACTAAAGTGTGCAGGGCTCTTTGTGATTAGAAGCCAATTGCTACACCATTTCATAGAGAATTTATATATACAAGAGCCAGAGTGTACTTCAAATGGTAATTAGAACTCAGCAGGGATAAGGACTATAGTGGTCAAATACCAAGAAGTTCTTTGCAGATATTCAGGATGTACTCATGGCAACAATGGCGGCAACCAAGCATTTGTATCCAAGATTACAAGCAATACAAAGTATATGACAACTTGGCAAGTATTGCAATGTCAAGCTGCCAAGTTGACGCAATAGAAGTATGCCAATTGTAGCAGGTATGCATGTTTGTAGAGATTGATCAGCAAGCAGCCATAGGTTTTTTTGATTCAAACTATATGTGGAATATGCAAGGTACAGTGGTTAGGCAAATAAGGAGGGATGATTCTACAGTGGAACAAATGAATGGCACAAGGATAGGTAGAAAAAGCAAATACCCTTGGTAAACTGGTATAGTGGCATTATACAGAACTAGCTGTAGGCTGCTATGCTGCCATTATAATGCCAGCCAAGATTTGCAATTATGCAGTCAGAACACCATCAGTTTTTTTGCCATACAAGGCAATTAGCTATATTGGCCAGCTAGGTCTGCTCAAATGAATATTGAGTGTTTGGAGATCACTATAATGCAATACAATCTTGTCAAAAGTCTGTTAAAACACTGTCAAGTTTGTATTTTATTTTCAGTAAAATATGCATAATGCCATACAACCCCACAAATCACACATATTATCATTATTCTAACGCTGACACTAACAACATCAACTTCCCACAGAGAGATCATACAGTAGTCAGCTAATAATTGTAGTAAAGCTGACAAGCTACAGGTTATTGGACAGAATATGGAATTAATCAAAAACTAGAGATACCCAAGATAGAGGGAGTCTGTTAGAGCAAAAGCTTTCCATTTGGAACACTGTATATACTCATTAACAGTATTTCCATACTAATGACCATTGTTGTACATGTTGTAAAAAATTGTAATTCCACCTAAATATTCACCTAACTTGGTCACTTAGATTGTACCTTCAAATTGCAGAGAATTCTGACAAAAATTCTTGTTTGAATTTACTTGGAGTATTTTCATCAAAATATCATGTACCCATAACATAAAAAATTCTCAAAGTTGTTCAAACAGCCCAAAACTTTGCACACATTTTCTTGGGACCTTCTTAAGCCTATTCTATGTGCTTGTTTTGCCAAGACCATGTAAATATATAAAAACCACCTTTACATTCAATAAGTTATTAGGTGTTAACTACATAATCTACTTGTACTCCCAAATCACATCTAATATCCCACAAGACTCTTACAACAGGTCATGAGCCTCAAGCTGTCACTCTCCGCCATGCTGACTACTGCTTTTACTGGAGCTTTTCCCTCTGCTGAAAAGTTTGTTGGATTTAGCTACCAAGTGTGGAAGGTAAAGATGAAGATGCTGCTACAAGAAAGAGGCCTTTGCGATATTGTCATGGGACAAGAATGCCCTCCTAAGAACACTCAAGAGGAATCCTCAAAGTACTAGAAGAAAAATCAAAGTGCATTTTACTGCATTTGCATTAATGTCAAGGACAAATTGCTATATCAATGCTCAAAGCAAAAACAGCAAAGAATGCTTGGAAGGCATTAGAATACACTTACCAGTCATGTTCAGCTGCTAAGAAAATGTATTTTAGACAAAAATTCTATATGACAAAGATGCTCTCAGAAGAAGAAATAAAAAATTTAAATAACAGAATTACCCTGCTGGTGGGTGAGACAAAATCTGTGGGTATACCATCACTGATGAAAATGAGATAGTATATATATATTGTTGAGGTGATAGGAGGGTGTTAATTGCTGTAGGTATGCATGTATGTAGAAGTTAGTTGGCATGATGCCGTAGTTTTTTTGATCTGAACTATATGTGGACTACCTATGGTAGCAGTAGGTAACCAAAAAACTGGGGTGACCATACAATGTGACTTATGAATGGCACAAGGGGAGATAGACAAAGCAAATACCATTTTGTAAGCTGCTATGGTAGCATTATATACAACTGGCTGTGGGCTGCTAAAATGCTGTTTTAATGCCTATAAATTTCCACATTAAGACCATACAAATACCAACAATCAATTTTATATATGGCAGCTGCATGTACTGGATGGCTTGGTTGGCTCAAACATACATACACTGCATTAAGACTGTTTGAATGCCATGCAAATACCAACCAAGGACTGCCTATACACCATCAAGTTTAATTAGCAGTAAAATCAGCACAAAATCATCATAACCCTGCCATACATTACAAAGTGGGTCAAGAGTTCCAAGCCCCTGGCCTTATGAAGGCCTTATAGCAGGATCCTTATGGCTGATCCAGATCAGATCCATCAGCAGGACAAGATTATTTCTTTTATGGAGCATAGTTTGATATTATTCTGATCTTGTAGACCCATCTACACTGTAATAGCATTCTACCATTTGGTAAGCTCACTAGTTCCCTCATTTTGCATTTATTATTAATTGACACTGTGCCTGTATGGCTGCTTATCACATAGTGGCATCTGGGATCTTAAACTGCCAGTTTTAGATTTTGTGGCTCAGCACATAAGGCAAGTTCAGATTCATCATAATCAATGGATGTCCACCACAACAATCCTAGTGCATTTCTTGTCCCACTACATCTCCTGGATGGTACAATCTGTCCTGAGCTGGAATTGGCAGAATTCTCATCCATATCTGGCTGTATTTGGTGCACTTCTTCATTTGTAGAGATTGCTTCATAAGGCAACTGGCCAATAGTTTCCTTGGCTTTGGATTGGAACTTTCTACAGTTACAAGGACCTTGTTTGTGATCAGCTCCTGACTTATGCCATTATTCACATGTTACCCTATAGTTGAGGATGCAGAGGCAGTGGCAGACAACTTGCTTTTCTCTGCAAACGCATCTACCTTGCTGGATTGTAGCTCAATTGGCTGTGCTTGCAACACTTGAGCAAGTAGCTGAGGTCTTATTGGTAGTTCTTCTTGGCTAATATAGGATTCAGCCTGTGCTGGGCTGACTGCACTAATTGGAGAGAACTGCAGCTTTTTTCTCTTGCTTTCCTGTCTCTGGCTTGGGTAGACCTTTTTCATTTTGCCTTTACCTTGGTCACTGCCAAATCTGTCACTGCTACATTAACAGAGTGTGTCTTGTTCTGTTTTCTGTTTTCTCCGTGATAAGTACTGCACTGGTGGATCTGTTTTGCCTGCTTGTGACTTGCCAGCCCTCTGTTGGCAACCTGACAATTCTTAGCCACTTGCTTGCAACTATCAGTCCTGCTTGTGAAAGGCTTCTGAGAAAGCCGCAGATTTTTATCACTATCAGCTCCTTCACTGCTACTGTGACCAAGTGCTACTTGTATTGTACCTAGTTGTCTCCTTGTTGAATGCAGAGCTGGTTAATCTATTTTGGCCTGCATGCCCCTTACTGGCACTCTATTGGCTACCTAACATCTTTTTGCTGCTAGTGTGGACCTTCCAGCCCTACTTGTGATAGGCTCCTGAGAAAGCCATGAGTCTTTATAACCATCAGGTACTTTACTGCAACAATAACTTAGTGCTTCTTGTATTGCACTACATTTTCTCCTTGATAAATGCTGCACTGATGCATCTGTTTCCACCTGCCTGCCTCTAACAGGCACTTTTCTAGCTATCTGACACTTCTATGCCACTTGTTTGTAGCTTTCAGCCCTGCTTGTGACAAGCTCTTGAGGAAGCTGCTGGTTTTTAGCCATGTCACCCTTATTCTTCTACCTTTGATAGTTTCTGCTATTCTTGAAATACTTTCTTAGAATACCAATGCAGACCCAAAATCTGCTTGTTTACTCATAATGGAAATAGTCCAGAATTATGATGAGCAAACAATATGTGTAGAGCAATCAATATCCCATGCAGAGAATGCAGTATTTTTGCTGCAAAAAAGAACTCAAGTTGCTCAATTTCACAGCCATGAATTGAGCTACTTCCCAATGTACCAGCAGAGAGGCACTGTACAGTCTTTGAAGAACAACAACAGTACACAAAGATAGAACCTGTAGAAAACTTATCACATCATGAGAGGGAGAGACTCTTGCTGTATACTCAAACCTAAAGATCAAAAGACATTGAAGATTCATGAGGCTGTTGAGTGCCATGATGAAGAGTGGGCTAATATTTAAGTGGCTGTTAGGAGTCTGACACAGTGTCATCTTAAGGCCACCATACCATGGGACCATTAGGAACTCAAGGCCCATCAGAATGCACTTAACCTATTGCATGAGCATCCTCCTGGACTCATGCAAGCAAACAGAGCTTGGTCCTGTATTAGTATGCTAGAAAGTATCTCAAGAATTGCAGAACCTTTCAAAGGCAAAAGAACAAAAGTCTATGTCTAAAATTAGCAGCTTCCTCAAGAGCTTGTCACAAGCAGGGCTGAAAGCTACAAACAAGCAGCAAAGAGACATCAGGTAGCCAGCAGAGTGCCTGTTAGGTACAGCAGGTAGGAACAAAAGCATCAGTGCAGCATTGATCAAGGAGATAATGTTGTTTAATACAAGAAGCACTCAGTTGTAGTAGCAGTGAAGGACTTAACAGATGTAGAAGCCCACAGCTTTCTCAGGAACCTGTCACAAGCAGGTGTGGAAGGTTCAGACAAGCAGTAAAGAAATGCTAGGTTGCCAATAGAGTGGCAGCAATGGACAAGCAGGCAATAATAGATGCGCCATTTCTGCATTCATTAAGAATAAAGCAAAGCCTCATATATTGAGCACTTGGTCACAGTAGCAGTGAAGGACTTGACAGTGATAAAAGCCTGCAGATCTTTCAGGAGCCTCTTAGATGCTGGGCCATCATTTCCAAGCAAGCAGGTAAGAATTCTCAGGATGCTGGAGCAGTGCTGGCAAGGGATAAGCAGACATAAGCAGATTCACCAGTGCAGCATTCATCAAGTAGAAACAGAGTACAATACAAGAAACTCTTGGCCAAAGTAGTAATGAAAGACCAGGGAGTATTAAGAATAGAGGTAATGTGAAAAAGGTCTACCCAAGCCAGAGGCTAGGAAGAGTGAGAAATATACTGCAGCTCTCACCATATACCACTGACTGCCCAGAACAGGCTGAATCCTCTCATAACTGAGTTGGATTACCTACAAGGCATCAGCTGCTTTGTCAAGTGTTGCAAGTGCAGCCAGTTGAGGTACACTCAAGTGTGGCAGATGAGCTTGCTGAGAAAAGCAATTTGTCTACCACTGTCTCCACATCCACCGTATTAGACAAAGTGGAGATCCCACTGACAGACAAAGCAGCAATGTCAAGAACTCAAAAGACTATCACCATGCCTAGAGCCAAATCTTGGAACATTTATAGGCACACCAAGAAGTTGCCACACTTCTTAAAGAGCAGTGCTCAAGAAATAGCACATGGATTTTTTGCAAAGACTAGCAAATGAGGTGCTAGACCTTGCAGTGCTGGCTGAAGACCAGGGCATATGGGAACCAGTGAATGAAGAGTGGCACAAAGCCACAGGGTTCCCACTAAAGTCATGGAGAAAGAGCATTACAGCAGAAATACTTATTGAATGGTGGATTTTAATGGAATTATGTATTGAGTGAAGGGGTGGACTTATTGTTAGCGTTTTGTATTGGGGCTTGTATAGGCCAAAACAATTAGCAATTGAGGTACCACTGAAGTTTTTACAGAAATGAATCAATTTGTTGCAGATAAAGTAAGTGAATCAGTTGAGTCAAAGAGCAAGGAGTGTGAAGAAAAGGCAACAGTCAATCAAGATACACAAGCATAGGAGGTGATGGAGTGTCTGTGATCAGTAAGTGAGAAACTGGCACAGGACAAATTAAAAGCCACTTATGTATAGTTGTTATGAGAATTTTGACTATGTTTTTGTGTAATCAGGGGTGCATTTATTTTAATACCTCTTAGTCACAACACTTTAATTTTGTAATGGCCTTGTGATGGGACCATCACAATTATCTTTCATAGGGTTGATACTTTTATATTGGCACCTAGCCATACTTGGCACCTTGAGCAATCTGAGTTTGGTGAGTTTGTGAGACCTTTATGCTCACCTCAGCCTTCTGAATATGGCACCCAGAGTGATAGCTCTGAAGAAGAAGGCTTACAGATGGATTTTAAGCCTATCTACCCTAACAACTGTACCCTGCATGGGCCTGGCCAAATCCCTATATGCAATGAAATAGTGCCTGTGAAAAAATGCCAAGGAAACCTTATAGGGCCAAATGAGCCCAGTAATCCATCTACTTGTGAACAGTATGATGTTGTGGCTAGACAAGTGGTGTATTTCCACAAATATCAGTAATGGGGGCTTTGAGGATCTAGCACTACTTCTTGCCAAAATCAATGCAGGATGCAACCTACCATGCATATGGTACAAATGAACAACTGTTATAGTGGGGTCACAGTGACACCCACTGACAGATGTGCTCATTCCCATATTTTCTACTACCCTTATATTGGTTTTATCCCATTTGTCTTATCTGAACAGTGCTATTGCATGAGCTGGCTGACTATTACACCTGCCTACCTTATTGCATAAGTTATCCCTCACTTTATGTAAGATTACTTGATGTAAGTGCTTCTATATTAGGCAGGTATCCGCACCAGTACTTGTAACTTATGGCCAAACCGCATCACCATCCCCACCATTTTCATACAATATATGTTATCTCTATGGTACACAGGTTTCAGAATACTGATTCTTGATTGGTTGGGTGTGCTGTGCTTCTTAGAACCTTCTGGCACCTACTTAAAACATTCCTAGCTCATTCTGTTGTCACTAAAATTTCTATTTGACCACTGGAACCTTCTGGAACACCATGGTTAGTAATCACTTTGCCAGTGAGAAAAGTATATAAGGGAGGCTATCCCTCAACAATAAATCATCATCCTTTTTATCAATATACCAACTTGTTGATTAATGTGATCACTGCTACCTGCTGCCACCTGAACTTCCAACCCCAGACCATGAGACACTCCCAGGTAACCACACTGACAGCCAACTAACCTTGGAGGCACTACCTGTGAGGAATACTCAGAGTTGGTATCCTTTATTATATTTGATTCTTTCCCAAGCTTGTTCTTGTACAGGAAAAGAACTACTCTGTCTTTGTAAATATTGCCCACAGCTGCATTCTTATCAAGCCCCTGCTGGAAGAGTTTACAGTTGTTTTGACTTTGGAAGCTTTAGTACATTGTCATCTCAAAGGAGGCTGAACCCAGCACATACTTTTGTTAAGATGCTAACTAGGTTGGGGATTGTAGCTCATTAGTTTTCCCTTGACAAGCTTGTGGCCTTATTCCTCTCCACCTTGGAGTAAAGACAAAACCCAAGTACTGCTAGCAAGCTTTTGTCAGAGGTTATTACACTCAGGGAGTACCACACACACAAAACATGTGAGCAGTGTTGAACATATCTCTCCTTTAATGTATACACCACCACACTGTCATGCAGCTGGCAAAATATGACCCAGAGCCTGTACTGATACCAGCAGATGTGGACAATTGCAAGGCATTCACACTTGAAAATGCTGCCATTGCAAGGTCTCTAATTTGTCAGTAATCCACCACCATCTGAGTAAAACATCCTTCACAATCCAGACATATTCTAGTAATAACCTGTCCAAAGAAGTTTATGCAGTCCAATAATTATTGTAAAGCCATAAAAGACCACTCCCAGTATCAAGCAAGCCCAGACATTTCTGATATATTCAATGGTAAGTTTTACAAAAACTAAGAAGCAAGGGCTACTTTGAAGATAGGTATGGCCTTGCCTTTATGTTGGCACCAGATGGATTCTCATTGAACAAGTACTTGAGCGGCAAATCCTGCATGCCACTATTTCTCATCAACCGTGATATGCCACCTATCTTACAGTATCAGAGTATATATCTGCTGGTAGTCTCAATGGTATCTGGACCTAAAGCACTGTCTAGCCTGAACAGCCACATATATCTATAGAGGATGAATTTTGTATCCTTTCCAGCAGGCTACTACTAAATAGCCTCCATATCACAGTGCAAATTACTATCTTAATTGGAAATACCCCTGCCATCTGCAAGAAAGCTGGCTTTTCTGGGCAAAATGGATGGTATTGCTGTCAGCTGTGTGAAACCATGGGATTTATGTCATAATTTGCACATAATATTGTTACCAAAAAACCAATACTAAGAACATCATCATCCCACAGAGAGAACATGCATAAGTCAGCATGCAATTGCAACAAAGTTGGTAAGGTATAAGCCATTGGCCAGAATATGGAATCAATTAGAAGCTGGAGAAACCTAGGTTAGGGGTATCTGCTTGGGCAAAAGCTTTGCAATGGCAGCAATACATTTGCTGCTCAACAATATCCCTATACTGATGACCAAGTTGCACATGGGTCATTTCAAGCTAAATGAGCCCTTTGTGATACCATAGAAATTTGAAAGCATTGGAAAGATATTACAGAGTAATGCATTTGCTTTTCAACAATATCCCTATACTGATGACCAAATTGTACATGGGGCATTTCAAGCTAAATGCACCATTTGAGATACAACAGAAATTTGAAAGCATTTGCAAGATATTACAGAGTATCTGCTGCCCTAAGTACTTCTCACAGGCTCCAATCAATATTCATACCCATATGCAACAGTACAAATGCAAAGACCAGATGAACTGGATATGTATTTATTCCAGTGGTGTTTTGAAGCCATTCCTACCAAGAGTGCATTGGAAGCATTGGGAGTCAAATATGGACATTTTAGTAATATTTATCCAGAAGCAACTAAGTTGTATATGGGGCATTCCAAACTGAATGAGCCCTTAAGATACCACAGAATTATCTAAGAGTTGGCAAGATATTGCAGAGTATCCATTACTCAAAGTACTGCTCACAAGCTCCAATTGATACTCATATGTATATGCAACAATCCAAATGCATGAACTGGATGAGCTGGGTATATTATTCAAGTGGCCTTCTGATGTCATAACTACTGAAATATTGGACTATTTGGTATCATTCAGCAGCTAAAAATTTACTTAACAATTCTAGACTAGTCTTAGTCATTGTAGGACTCACTTACTGCCTTAACTTTGCCACTTTCTCCAGATATATGATCTCATGATTATTCCCCTATAGTCAGGATCAAATTAGCACTATTACCAAACATTATGTACCAACCCTGAAACTGTTACAGAATTCTCCTGAATATTGAGAAACCCTCCCTACTTAGTGTTGCAGCTGTATTACTTCTACAAAGGTATAAATACTGAGCTTCTTTATGAATAAACAACAGTTCAACTATTATCACTATTTCTTGATAAGTTCCTTGTATCCAAATCACTTCTTAAATTGCAACAATAACTACCAAGAGTACATTGGAAGCATTGGGACTCATATGTTGACATTGTTGAAATATTTATCCAGAAACAGATTGCTGATGTAAACTTGACGCATCTACAGCTCTTATGCACAGAGTTTGTTATGGGATTTAATTGGCTATACTACAATCACAAAGTGGAACACACTGATATTGGCCACTACAGTCTCTATTGTCCACACCATCTTGCTTGGTGTGTGGAAAATATTGGGCCTTGCTTCACCTTTTAGGAGTTTCCTATGCAGCTGATGTGTGGGGAGAAAGGAAGACAAGTCAAGTTGCAGGCACTACCGTATCTCAATCTCATCAAGAATACTACCTTAAAGTGCCTCATCAATATGATGTGTAAGTACATTCATGACAGCCCAGAAGAATTAGAAAATGCTGAGGACAGATGTGCACAAGGAGACACTTATGCCTCTGGCATTAAGAAGCTAGGCAGCCGCAATGCATGGGTACTCAGTTAAGTAATACTAAGTTAGGTTGGGTGCATCAAGCAGCTATTGCTTCTTAGGGCAACTTCATCAGAGTATGCTGGATTTCACCTGGTCATAAGTCAATTTTTACACCATTCAGTATGGAATATACACAAATAAGAGCCAGAGTGCACCTATTGGGGGGATGGGAGTTTGCAGGGAGAAGAAATATGTTAGACTTGTTCCATTGGATATTGCCACATTGAGCCATGAGTGCCAAATGATGCCATAGTGTGCCATGGAGGCCAAGTGAATCTATACTTGGCCACAGAGTGTGAAACATAGGTCTGCATCTTCATGCAAAGCCACCCCTGTGTTTCACCCTTTATGTTGGAGAAAATTCATTTTTTGACCTTTCTTTTTGAGGTAAATGTTGTGCCGGATGTGTAAGAGCATAAAAGGATTGAAGATATGCATCTGGTACTAAATACCCATGGCACTCTGAGTCTAGCTCCTGTGGCTTGTAACATGTCACAAAAATGCATGGCACTATCTTGGTCCACTGGTACTATCTGGCACTATATTTAAATATTAGCCCTAAAGCAAGATCTATACAAAGCACTTATAGTGCCAGATAGTACCAGTGGACCAAGATAGTGCCATGCATTTTTGTGACATGTTACAAGCCACAGGAGCTAGATTCAGAGTGCCATGGGTATTGAGTACCTGATCCATGTCTTCAGTTCTTCTGGGCTCATACACATCCTGCACAACATTGATCCACAAAAAAACACCAAAAAGTGGATTTCTCCAGTATCATAGGTGAAACACAAGGGCTGCTTTGCATGAAGATGCTGACCTATGTTTCACACTTTGTGGCCAAGTATACGCTCACTTGGCCTCTCTGGCAAACTATGGCATCATTTTGCACTCATGGCTCAATGTGGCACTATCCAATGGAACAAGTCTATTGGCTAAATACCCAAAGGTTCTTTGTAGATATTCAGGAGGTATTTATGGCATAGTGGCAGCAACAAAGTATATTTTTGCAAGATGTGTATGTTGCAAGCAATTCAGTGTATATGGCAACTTTGCAAGTATCATACAAAAATGATGTAAGGTTAAGGCTATAGAAGTGTGTTAATTGCAGTGGATGTGCAGATATGTAGAGGTTAGTAAGCAAGAGGCCATAATTATTTTTTATTTGAACTTTATGTGGAATACCCAAGGTAGTAGCACATAAGCAAATACCAAGGGTTAATTCTCTAATGGAATACAATTGTTCTGTAGGATAGTGGCAAGTTGGGTCATGAGTGCTAAATGATGCCATAGTGTGTCAGGGAGGCCAAGTGGACCCATCCTTGGCCACAGAGTGTGAAGCATAGCTCTTCACCTTCATGCAAAGTGGCCCATTTCTTTCACCCATTGTGCTGGAGAAAATCCATTTTTTGGCCTTTTTTTTGGGATCAATATAGTGCCCAATATGTAAGAGCACAGAAGGACTGAAGATATCTATCTGGTACTCAATGCTAATGGCACTGTGAATCTAGATTTTATGGCTTGTAACATGTCACAAAAATGTATGGCACAATCTGGGGCTATATTTATATATTAACCCTAAAGTAAAGCCAATACAAAGCACTTATTGTGCCAGATTATGCCAGTGGACCAAGATAGTGCCATGCATTTTTGTGACATGTTACAAGCTACAGAATCTAGATTCAGAGTGCTATGGGTATTGAGTATCAGATGCATGCCAGCAGCCCTTCTGTGCTCTTACACATCCTGCACAATTTTGATCCCAAATAAGTGGCCAAAAGATGGATTTTCTCCAGTGCAATGGGTGAAAACAGGGACTGCTCTGCCTGAAGATGAAGAGCCATGCTTCACACTCTGTGGCCAAGTATAGGGCTGCTATTCCTCTCTGGCACACAATGGCACTATTTGGCACTCATGGATCAATGTGCACTATCCAGTGGAATAAGTCTAGATTTGAATGCACAAGCAGAGGTGGAAATAGAAAAAACTATTTGGAACATTAGTACAGTAGCAGTATACCAAACAATATGAATGCCACCATAATGCTGTAATAATGCCAGCAGAGGTGAGCAATGAGCCTGTCAGAACACCATTGTGTTACCCTATAAAAAGTTATTGCAATGATCCTGTCAAAAGGCCATCAGAAAGCTCAAGTCCTGTGACAAATAGGTGCTGGTCCCATCAGGACACCATCCAGAGACTGTTGAAAAACAATTGCACCCCAGATTTCACAAAAAACTTAGTCAAAACTTTTCATCACAACAATTGATAAGTGGATTTTGATTGGTTCCCTGACAATTTGCTTACTTTCTGATCCCAAAACTCTATCACCTCCTATGTTTGTGTGCATTGATTGGCTATTGCCTCTTTTTCACACTACTTCCTGACTAAGCCATTTCTCTTACTTTTCATGTGTACAAATTGATTTATTTCCGTTGAAACTTCAGCTTTACCTCAATTGCCAATTGTATTGGCCTATACAAGTCTCTATACCCTACACTCACATTAAGCCTAACCCCACACTCAACAAGTAATTCCATCAGAATCCAGCACTCAATAAGTATTTATGCTGTAATGCTCTGGTTCCACAACTTTGGTGGGAACCCAATGACTTTATGCTACTGTTCATTCACTGGTTCCCACATGTCCTGGTCTTCAGCCAGCACTGCAAGGTTTGGCAGCTCATCTGCCAGTCTTTGCAATAAATCCTTGCAAATTCAATTGTATTTTCTTGAGCAATGCTCTTGAAGAAGTACTGCAAGCTCTTGGTGCTCCTATTGACGTTCCAAAATTCCACTGAAGGCATTGTGATAGTTAACAATGCTCATGGAGCAAGTCAAGTGCATTCTGCTTGGCCTTGAGTACCTGATGTTCCCATTGTATGCTAGCCTTATGATGATGGCATGCTAAACTTCCAACAGCCTCTTAAATATTAGCCCACTCTTCATTATTGCACTGAGCAGCTTCACAGATCTTCTATGTCTTTTGATTTTTAGGCTTTGGTATAAACACCACATTGTCTCCCTCCCACACTGTGATAGGTTTTTCTGTGGGCTTTATCTTTGGGCACTGATGTTGTGCTTTAAAGACTACAGTATTCCTCTGCTGTTACATTGGGAGATGGCTCAATTATTGGCTGTGACATTGACCTACTTGAGTTCCTTCTTTGCAGCAAAGTTACTGCTTTCTCTACCTGGGATATTGATTGCTCTACATGTATTATCCGCTTGTTCTGTTTCTAGTCTATTTCCTGATTTCTCTGTGCCATTGCATCTATCCTATCAGCCACTGCACCTAACTGCTTCATTAATGCTTTGGTATGAGCTGACAAAATACTTGCTAATATGGGTGGTGGTGATGTTATCATGGCCACTTGCTGTTCTTCAACTGAGGGTACTGCATTTGCTACATTGTTATCTGCCTGAACAGAACAGTCAGCTTGTGGCTCTGCTGTGGTAGGGTAAGCATACCTCCCACAGACAAGCTTACTCACATAGCTATTAGACTTGTTCTGTCAGATAGTTCCACATTGAGCCATGAGTGCCAAATGATGCCATAGTGTGCCAGAGAGGCCAAGTGAGCGTATACTTGGCCACAGAGTGTGAAACATAGGTCAGCATCTTCATGCAAAGCAGCCCCTGTGTTTCACTCATTGTGATGGTGAAAATCCATTTTTTGACGTTTTTTTGTGGATCAATATTGTGCAGGATGTGTAAGAGCACTAAAGGATTGAAGATATACATCTGGTACTCAATACCCATAGCACTCTGAATCTAGCTCTTGTGGCTTGTAACATGTCACAAAAATGCATGGCACTATCTTGGTCCACTGGTACTATCTGGCACTATATTTGAATATTAGCCCTAAAGCAAGATCTATACAAAGCACTTATAGTGCCAGATAGTACCAGTGGACCAAGATAGTGCCATGCATTTTTGTGACATGTTACAAGCCACAGGAGCTAGATTCAGAGTGCCCTGTGTATTGAGTACCAGATGCATATCTTCAATCCTTTTGTGCTCTTACACATCCTCAACAACATTCACCTAAAATAAAGGTCAAAAAATGAATTTTCTCCATCACAATGAGTGAAACACAGGGGCTGCTTTGCATGAAGATGCAGAGCTTTGCTGCACACTCTGTGGCCAAGTGTAGTCACACTTGGCCTCCCTGGCACACTATGGCATCATTTGGCACTCATGGCTCAATGTGGCACTATTCAATGGAACAAGTCTATTATGTTGTACTTATCCATATTTTATCTTATAAGTATTATCCGATTCTTCTTTTGCCCATATTATTAGTATTATGCCCTTATTATGTTTGCCCTGATTAGTTTTTAGCATTGGTTATCCCAGATGTTACTCAGCTTTGTGATTGGTGTACGTATCTAAATTAAGCAAGTACCTGCATCTGTACCTGTGACACATGACCTAAGTCTATGTTACCTTCCCTACCATTTAAATACCATTTATGGTATCTCTATGTGCACAGATTTCATACTACTGATCCCTGATTGGTTGGATGTGCAGTGCCTTTTAGAACCTTCCTGGACATTCATGCCATATTTTTAGCTCACAGTGATGTCATCAAGCATTCCATTGATACCTGGAATTTTCCAGAACCTTGTCATTAGTAACCACTTGGCAATCAGAAAAAGTATTTAAGGGAAGTCTATCCCTCATCAACAAATCATCCCTTCTATCAGTAACACTTCTCCTTTATTGCTTAGCAGTTGATCACTGCACCTGCCTTCAACTGTACATCTCAGACCTGCCATCAAGGAGCTTTTCAAGGTAGTGCACAAGACACACAGAGGCCTTTGGAGACACTTGGAGCACCCAGGAAGCTAGAGAAGCAGGAGCTTTTACCATGGTGACATATTGACAAAGACACTAGCAGTTTAGACCCAGAGGATTTTGCACCCATCAGACACCTCACATACCTTGAGTTGTGTAGCTTCTCCCAGGAGTACCTCTACACCACCATACCACTGAGGTTCTCAGTAGCTTACTTGGCTAGGAGCCTGAAGAGTCTGCATTGTTACCTTCAGTGGGCAAACTGTTGCCTTTTTTGGATGTAGCCCTGCTTGTTGCACTGAATGTCAAAGCAAGCTGTTGTCCAACAGTTCTTTGGTTGCCATCAGCAGTGTGGTTTGGTTGGGAACCAGGCAACTTTGCTTTATTTTTGGCAGCATATATATGGAAGTGAGTCAAACCAAAGGGCAAATAGTGCTACATATAAGTTTGCATGTGGTGCCACATCTTTATTTATAATGCTTGCTATGACAGGCAATCATTGAATCTTACATTTGTGTAGGTACAATGTCTCAAATACACAACTGTCTCAAATTTGCATGAGTATTGACCAAAAAGTGATATAATAGTGTTGCATTGTTTAAGGTCAAACTGTTTGCCCCATGGACAAGACTACTTTGACTCAACACCATAAGAGAAGAGAAAAAAGACCTTGTGGCCATTGTAGCAAGCCTCTCAGCCATGAAGCATGCAGACAGCATAGGTAGTATTACAAGGATCATAGCCAGTGTTTTGCCATACAAGTCATACTTGACCATTCATTAGTCACCACTGTAGCAACATTATCTTGCCAGCCAGTTGATACTTCTATATTGGCACCTGGCCATATTTGTCACCTTGCGCAAACTGAGTTAGGTGAGTTTGTGATGCCTTTAGGCTCACCTCAGTCTTCTGAATATGGCATGCAGAGTGACAGCTCTAACAAAGAAGGTTCACTGGTGGATTGTGAGCCTATCTCCCCTAACAACAGTACCACATATGAGCCCAGTCAAATCCCAATATGCAATGAGACAACACCCATTGAAACAAATGCCAAGGATACTTTATGGAGCCAAGTAAGCCCAGTAATGTATCTACTGGTCAGTGATGTAATCTTGTGGCTAGAGAAGTGGCACATTTCCACTAATATCAGTAATGGGGCTTTGAGGAATTATTGCTACTTCTTGCCAAAATCATTCCAGGATGCAACTTACATGTATATGGGACAGGTGGACAACTATCATGCATCTGGCCACATATGATCCAGAGACTGTCCTGATTCCAGCATGTGTTAACAGTTGCATGGCATTCACATCCAAAAATGCTACCATTGCAACGTGTCCAAATTGTCAGGAATCCACCACCACTGAGGGATATCATTGTTAACACTCTGGATATACTCCAGTAATACCCTTTATGAGAAAGCTAATACAGTCCAACAAATATTGCAAAGCTAGACAGTACCCCACTTAGTATTAATCAAGCACAAACATATCTGATATATTTGATGGCAAACATTACAAACAGCTAAGAAGAAAGGGCTACTTTGAAGGTATATATGACCATGCCTTTGCCTTAGCACTTGGTGGATTCTCATTAAAAAAGTACTCTGCCAGCAAATCCTGCTGGCCACTGATTCTCATCAATCTGAATCTGCTGCCCATTGTATGGTATCAGAGTAATAATTGGATGGTAGTCTCACTGGTATCTGGGACTAAATCACTGTCCAACCTGGATAGCTACCTGTATCCAATGCTGTGTGAGTTTTGTATGCTTTCCAGCAGGATAACAGTAAATGGCCATCATGTAACAGTGCATATTATTATCTGCATTGGAGATGCCTCAGCCATTAGCAAGATATCAGGTTTTTCTGGGCACAACGGATGGTATTGCTGTCAAATGTGTGAGATCCAGGGGATTTACTCCATAACTCACACACATTATTATTGCCTAAACACCAGCACTAAGAATAGCATCTTCCCACAGAGAGAATATACAGAAGTCAGCACTCAATTGCAGCAAAGTTGGCAAGCTATACACCATTGGCTGGAATATGGAATCAATAAGAAACCGGAGATACTTAAGATTTAGGGTATCTGTTGGAGCAAAAGCTTTCCACTGAGAGTACTGCATTTGCTTTTCAACAATATCACTATACTGATTGTGGGTTATTACTGACTCTACTTGGTGAGTGGGAGAGCTTGTAGGTCAAGTCAGTACCACTTGGTTCAGAGTAGCTTCCAATAGAAGGTAGTAAGGTAATAAAGACTTGTGTTTATTTTGTCCAAATCCTCCTCTTGCTTGGTTCAATTGGGTAGATATATATATCACTTGGGGGCTTAGATAATAGACAATGTGTTATAAAATAGGGGTGTGAACACCTTCCTGTTATAGTAAGTGTTCTAACTAGATAAGGGCAGGGATAGGAGGGAGGGCGTGTGGGGGAATCATAGGGAGGATACTGGGGGACTTTGGATAGGACTCTGGGGAGAACTCTTGGGCAAAGAGTGGGTACTGCATTTAGTACTCACACTGATGACCAAGTTGCACATGGGGCATTTCAAGCTAAATGAGCCCTTTGCAATACCATAGAAATTTGAAAGCATTGGCAAGATATTACAGAGTAATGCGTTTGCTTTTCAACAATATCTCTATACTGATGACCAAGTTGTACATGGGGCATTTCAAGCTATATGCACCCTTTGAGATACAACAGAAATTTGAAAGCATTTGCAAGATATTACAGAGTATCTGCTACCCTAAGTACTTCTCACAGGCTCCAATCAATATTCATACCCATATGCAACAGTACAAATGCAAAGACTGGATGAACTGGATATGTACTTATTCAAGTGGCATTCTGAAGCCATTCCTACCAAGAGTACATTGGAAGCATTGGGAGTTGTATATGGACATTGTAGGAATACTTATCCATAAGCGGATCACCAAAGGTAACTTGATGCATCTACAGCTGTTGTGCAAGGAGTTTGTGACAGGATTTGAGCAGCTGTACCACAACATAAAGCTGAATGCGTAGATCTCTGCCCCTACTGCATCCATTTTCTACTCCATCTTGCATGGTGTGTGGAGAATATTGGGCCTTGCTTCACCTTTTAGGAGGTTCCTATGGAGCATATGTGTGGGATGATGGGAAGACAAGTCAAGTTGCAGGTACTACCATATCCCAGTCTCATCAAGAATATTACCTTTAAGTTCATCATGGATATGACAATTTGGCATATGGAGGACAGTCAGGAAGAGTTGGAAAATACTGAGGGCAAATGTGCACATGGAGACACCTATGTATATGGCATTAAGAAGCTAAGCAGCCCCAATGTGTGGGTAATCAGTTAAGTAATGCAATGCTGGGTTGGGTGCAACAAGCAGCTAATTTTTATTAGAAAAACTCTACCAAAGTATGCCGGATTTCACTTGGTCACAAGCAATCTTCTACACCATTTAATATGAAATTTATGCAAACAAGAGCCAGAATGAACCTATAAGGGAGACTAGAATCTAGCAGGGAGAAGGAATACATTAGCTAAGTACCAAGAAGTTCTTTGCAGATATTCAGGAGGTATTCATGCCAGATGTGGCAACAACTAAGCATATGTTTGTAAGATGTATATGCTACCAGCAGTACAAGGTATATGGCAACTTTGCAAGTATCACACTAAAAAGCCACAAAGTTGAGGTGATAGAAGTATTCAATTGCAGCAGGTGTGCATATTTGTAGAGGTTAGTAAGCAGGTGGCCATTGTTTTTTTTGATTCAAACTATATGTGGAATACCCAAGGTAGTAGTGGATTAGCAAATAAAGAGGAGTGATTCTACAGTTGAATATATGAATTGCACAAGGGGAGGTAGAGAAAGGAAAACCCATTTGGTAAATTGGTATGATGGCATTATACAGAAGCAGCTGTAGGCCACCATACTGCAAATATGATGCCATCAGAGTCTAGTTGTGAGGCTGTTGAAATACTGTCAAGTTTCTTGGCATATAAGGCAATGAGATATCCTGGCCAGTTGGATCCATTTAAAATAGTTGTAGAGCGCAATAAAACTGCAACAATACAATGCAATATTGACACAGCACCAATCAAATCTTGTCAGTTTTGTCACTTTATTTGGTTATAAAATTACACCGCAGAGGTTCTCAACTGCCTACTTGACTGAGAGCCTGAGGAGCCCACATTATTACCTTCAATGGGCACACTGTCCACAGGGACTTTTTTGGATGTAGCCCTGCTTGTTGCACTGAATGTCAAAGCAAGCTGTTGCCTAACTATTCTTCTGTTGCTGTCAATGGTGAGGTTTGGTTGAGAACCAGACAACTTTGCTTTATTTTTTGGCAGCATATATATGGAAGTGAGTCAAACCAAAGGGGAAATAGTGTTATATATATGTGTGTATGTGGTGCCACAGCTTTATTTATAATGCTTACTATGGCAGGTCATCATTGAATCTTACATACATGTAGGTGCAATGTCTCAGATATAGGACCATGTTAAGTTCACATAAGTATTGACCAAAAAGTGATATAATGGCATTATGTTGTTGAAGGTCAAACTGTTTGCCCCATGGGCAAGACTACTTGACTCAATACCATAAGAGAAGAGAAAAAGACCATGTGGCTATTGTAACAAGCCTCTCAGCCATGAAGCCTGCAGACAGCACTGAGTGAGGTGAATTTGTGGCACCTTTAGGCTCCCCTTTGTTGACTGAATATGGCATGTAGAGTGATAAATTCAGAGAGGAAGGCTCACTGATGGATTGCAAGCCTATCTCCCATTTCAATAGTACCTGGTATGGGCCTGGCAATATTGCAATATGCAATGAGACAGCTCCCACAGAAAAAAATGCCAAGGATACTTTATGGAGCCAAGTGAGCCCAGTAATCCATTTACTGGCAAATGATGTGTTGTTATAGCTTGAGAAGTGGCATGTTTCTGCCTTTATTGGTAATGGGGTCTCTGAGGATTTACTGCTACTTCTTGCTAAAATTATTCCAGGATGCAATTTAACATGAAATGGTACAAATGAACAAATCCTGCTAGCCATGGATTCTTTTCAACCCAAGTCTGCTGCCAATCTTGTAGTATCAGAGCAGTTATCTGACTGTAGTCTCACTAGTATCTGGGCCTAAATCACCATCCAACCTGGATAGCTACCTGTATCCACTGCTGGATGACTTTATATGCTTTCCAGCAGGATACTAGTGAGTGGCCATTGTGTTAGAGCACATATTATTATCTGCATTAGAGATATCCCAGTCATCAGCAAGATAGCCTGCTGTTCTGGGCATGTGGATGGTATTGCTGTCAAGCGTGTGAGATCTTGGGGATCTACTCCATAACTCACATGCATTATTATTATCCAAACACCAACACAAAGAACATCATCTTCCTGCAAAGAGAACATACAGAAGTCAGCATGCAATTGCAGTACAGTTGGCAACCTATTATCTATTGGCCAGATTATGGAATTAATCAAAAGCTGGAGATACTAAAGATAGAGGGTTTCTGCTAAAGCAAAAGCCCTGTGTTTCAAGCAACGCATTTGCCTTTTGACATTATCTCTATATTAAAGACCAGGTTGTACATGGGGTATTTCTGCTCAATAGACTTGTTCCACCATACCATGCCAGGGTGCGCGGCGCAATCCGCAGTTGTAAAGAACAATTGGGTGCAATATTATAGCTACCAGAAGGCATGATTGTTCTTGGACAATTTTGCACTATGTGGGACAATCTTGCACACTATGGCACAATCTGACACAATGAGGTTGGCACGGATGATTGTGCCAACTTGTAATGTTTGCATCACGTGCGCAATTGGATACCGCTATTATGGCCGGTAAAATCCGGTATTTGGATATGTTTCTTTAATGTAAATGAAAATAAATGTGTATCACACTATAAACTACACTGATACTTACCATTCTGATTACCCTCACTCCAAGTATCTCAGTGGTTAATTGGTCCAAAAGTATCCTGAAGCTGGCAGCCCCCAATTGGCTCATTGACTACTATAAAAGCTACCTGATTTGCCATCAAATATCCAATTTTGCCCATTGAGCAAGTAAATCCCTGATCCTAGTGATTGGACAAGGTGTCATAGCTAGCATGCAAGCAATTGTGTAGGTGCAAAACAGATCCAATAGCTGCACTGGTATTACAGATGACGTATATATATGCAGGGTGTTTACTTATAGGGGTTCTGTCTCAAATGTGAGACGACCTTGATATTACTTATATCAAAAATTTGATGATCACTGATTTGCAATGGCTTGATTTGGATTGCAAAAAAAATGGGTTGTCAGGATCATTACAAATATGAGCAATTCAAAGCAATTGCATCATCTTCTGGGTTTTTTTCTCACAGGGACTACTACTGAAGCATTTGGTAGTGACTCACTTTGCACACCTATACTACTTCCTGGCTGACTATCATCTTGGCTACTTGTGTATTTGTAGTCAGTATTTGCCTCCTAGTTGATGAGTGCAATGCTGCAGCTTGGCCATGCTGAATTGCTCCAACTGAACCAACTGAACCGGCCTGTAGTGCCACGCGCTGATGCATTCTTTTACTTGCCAAGGGCTCCGGTGGTTGAGGCACTTCATGTTGGTCATCATCAGTCAGTTCACCAGAAGTAACTTGCTGATGGTCAGGCAAAACAGCACAAGCAGGCGCGCCTTGACACATTGTGATGGCCCTTGGCTGAGTTCAATGTGATGCTGCATGTTGACACGACTTGGTCCGCTCCAATGGACTTGTGTCTAAATGAGCAGTTTGGCAAGTTCTTGTAGTTTTGCTCTGAAGCATGCGCGTTGACTTGATGTGGGGTGTTCTGGTAAAGGGTGTTGGTGTGGTCTGGACTGATGTGCGCCGGCACGCTGTGGTTACAAGAGATGGTAGGGAATCCAGCAAGGTGTGCTGGTGCAATCTGGACAATGTTGCTTGCGGTCTGTATTCTTCCTCCTGAAGCTCACCATCTGATTACTCAAGGTATTCACTTACCCTCTGTCTGATGCTTTGGAGCTGTTGCCTGGATGAGTTCTGTGTATATTGCTCTCGGAAGCCACTTAGCTCTACTAATATATCACGTAGTGCATTAGTCATTTGAGGCAAAAACTCATTCAAAATCTCTTTGGTTCCCAAAGTTGAGGCACAAACAGACGTGTCCGGCCCGTACTCTGCAAATTGCGCACAAAATTGTTCCTGCGCGGCTTCTTTGTCAAATCCCCTCACTCTCAGCTCATTCTTGATTTCAATACTTGTCTTGTTATATATCTTCTTACATACATTGGCTGGCATCTTGATGTAGAACTCATGCCACAGCTTTCTACTCAAATTCTTCCATCTTTGTTGACTCTCTGAGGTGTCTAGTTCTGCTAGATTAATCAGTAGCGCCCAAATATCTGTATGAAGGCTCATCATAGACACTTGGGCCATACTAAAAGCATTTGGCAAGAACTCAAACTGATCCAACAACAACTTTTCCGGTCCAGACCGTGCTTGTGAGCTGGGGGATGGGTTTTGTCTGGGTTGTACTAAATATGAGTTGAGGCTTGGTATGGGGACCATAGCAACGGATTTGGATACTTGTACAGCAGTATATTGGCATCAACCTGGTCTTATATGAGATATATATGAAAACTAATGTGATTGTTGAATTTTCCATATATTATGCATGATGCATCTTGGATTGCGTTGACACGGATCAGATCACATCAATTGCAGATTTGCTATTTCAATATAGACATATGATTAAAGCATCAATGAAAGTACCAAGGCATTGTTTGCGGATGATTTTTGCAATATAATGATGGGATACATGGTAATTGATGAAGATTTAACCTTAATGTATTAAAAATCAGATAAATAACGCAGATTGCGCCGAATCAATTCAAACCGCCTCCATACAATCATCCACCAATTTTAATATGACTTACTCATCTGAATGGTCTTTTCTCATCAATCCCATCACTACCACTGGATTTCCTTTTGACACACTAGAGGAGATCTATTCCAAGTACTGTGGACCATCAACCCCAATCTACTCAAGGAGATCCCTTGTTAAGCTTCTCTGCTATTACAAGAACTATTGCCCTACAAGGTTTCATCCCACCATCCATGGCAACAAAAGTCCTAGAAGCTTTCATTCCCAGCTGACATCAATGGAGAACCACCTTGCAGAGGGTATGAATGACTTATTTCGCAGTAAAATCAGTAAAATACTGTTGCAATCCTGTAATGAGATCCTGTAGAGGGTCAATAATTCCTAGCTGCTGCATTATGCTGGCCTCATTGCAGGACTAAATTATATTTCACAGGGTGACCAGTAAATGGATTACTAATCTCACTTGACCCCATAAAGAATCCTCAGCATTATCTTCCATGGCCATTGTCTCATCACATACTGAGATTTTGCTGGTCTCAGGCAGGGTACTGTTGTGAGGGGAGATAGACACAGAATCCTTCAGTGGGCCTTCTTCTTCAGAGCTATCACTGTATGGTCTATATTCAGAAGGCTGAGGTAAGCCATAATGCATCAAGGACTTACCCAACTCAACTTGTACAAGGTGGCAAGTGTAGCTAGGTGTCATTGTAGAAGTGTTGGTTGGTTGGTAAAATATTAGTTGCTGTGGTAACTGATAAGTACTCAAATATGAATTCTGTGACAAAACACTGGCTGTGATCTTTGGGGTACTTGCTATGCTTTCTACATGCTGCATGGCTGAGAGGCTTGCTACAATGACAACATGGTCTTTTTTCTCTTCTCTTGCAGTGTTAATAACTGTAGTCTTGTCAATGGGGCAAATGTCTTGATGTTTACATCATAATGTTATTATAACAATTTTTTGACAATATTCATGTGAGCTTAAGACAGTCCTCTATAGATAGCTTTGCACCTACATGAATGTAAGATTGAATGATGGCCACCATAGTTAGCATCATAAATACAGTGGTGGCACAACATATACACATATTTTTAACACTATATTCCCTTTGATTTGGCCTACCTCTATATAAATACCACCAGAAAATATAGTAAAATCATCTAGTCTCAAGCAAGCCCACTGCAGACAGCAGCAGAAGAATGGCTGAACAACAGCTTGCTACAATGTTCCATGCAGCAAGCAGGGCTACATCCAAAAGAAGCCATGCTGACACTGAGTATGTCTTTGTGCTGTAAGAGTCTTGGAGATATTGGAAGTGATTGGGAGGACAAGTCAATTATGTGGTTTTCACTCAATGATTTATTGAATGTAAAAGTAGTATTTATACTTTGACATGGTCTTGGCATAAAAAACATGTAGAATAGATCAAGAAAGGTCTCAAGAATATGTGTGCAAAGGTTGGGGCTGTTTGGACAACTTTGAGAATTTTCATGTTCTGGGTACCTGGTATTTTGGTGAAAATATTCCAAGTAAATCCCAACAAGGAGTTTGGTCAGTATTCTCTAGGATTTGGAGTTAATGATCTAAGTGACTAAGCTAGGTGAGCATTTAGGTGGAATCGCAAATTTTTACAACACTCCAACTCAGCTAAATGTTCATACTGACTAGTTCTAATTTTGACCTAAGATATTCAAACTTGTCTCCAGCTAATGGTTTGG
The DNA here is from genome assembly GCA_002104905.1 of Basidiobolus meristosporus CBS 931.73. Taxonomy (NCBI): domain Eukaryota; kingdom Fungi; phylum Basidiobolomycota; class Basidiobolomycetes; order Basidiobolales; family Basidiobolaceae; genus Basidiobolus; species Basidiobolus meristosporus. The sequence continues at coordinate 83,775 of MCFE01000037.1, read as the reverse complement.
TGAATGTATCTGCAATCATTTCATCTGAAGGACAGTAAACTAAACTAACTAAGTTATTCCCTATAGCTTCATGTATGAAATAATGTCTAATATCTATGTGCTTAGTTCTAGCATGAAAAGTTGGATTTCTACCTGATTGTATACTTCCTTGATTATCTTGAAATAAAGTAATAGGCGTTTTTTAACTTAGGCCTAAATTTGTATAAAGCTTTCTTGGCCACATTGCTTCTTTTGTAGCTTCACAGGCTGCCATATACTCTGCCTCTGTGGTAGAAAGTGCTATGGTTGCTTGCTTTCTTGAATTCCATGAAATTGCTCCTTTACAGTAAAGAAAGGTGTATCCTGTGGTGGATCTTTTGTCTTCCAAATTTTGTGTTCCAGGCATAATATACATCAGACTGCTGACCATAGATTGATAAGGAATGTCAGGGCTTTCAGATGGCACCAAGCTCTCTTGATTTGGTTGAGTTTTGACCAAGTTAAGGTTTGTCTCCATTGGGGTAGCTGCCAGTTTACAGTCTTCCATTTGTACTTCTTTAGTATATCTTGAATATACTTGAATTGGCTTAGGGTAATGGTCTAGTTACTTCTGTCTATGGAGAACTTAATCCCTAAGTAGTAACTGAGCTCTCCTAGATCAGACATCTTGAACTCCTTAGAAAGGCTGGATTTAGTCCCTTCCAATGTTGCTAGATTATTGGTGGCTATAATAAGATCATCCACATATAGAGCTAATAGTGCTGGATTTGCTCTATCTGGCTTATAGTATATACTATAGTCAGCATTACTCCTTTTGAAACTCAAAGATTCCAAATAAGAATCTATCTTGCAATTCCAGGCTCCTGGTGATTGTTTGAGACCGTATAGATACTTTTTAAGCTTGCAGACCAAATGGGGGGTTATTGTGATCAACAAACCCATCAGGCTGGTCCATATACATGTCCTCATCAAGTTTTCCATTTGAAAATGCAGTTTTTACATCCATTTGATGAGTAAAAAACTATATTTGGCTGCAATAGCCAATATTAATATGATTAAACTTGGCTACCTGTGCAAAGATCTTAGTATGGTCAAGTCCTTTTGTTTGAGAGTATCCTTTGGCCACAAGTCTTGCTTTGTATCCTTCAATTGTACCACCAGGCTTGTATTTTGTCTTGAAGACCCATCTGCATCCAATTGATTTTTGGTTGATTGGTAATTTAACTAAGTTCCAAGTTTGATTTTCCATCATGGCATGATATTCCTCAGTCATTGCAGATCTCCAAAACTTTGTCTGGGGGCTATTTAAGGCCTCTTTTATAGTCTGGGGTTCATCAATATGGACTGAATAGGCATGGGCTAAGTTTGTTCCCTCATTGATATAGTAATTTGGGCTATTTCTTGTCTGATTGGATCTCTGGGAATTTGATACTGGAATGATCACTTCTGGGATATTCCTAGGCACTGCTTCAGGCTGAACTATGGTTGTAGAGTCCTCTGGAGTGAAAAAATTTTCATTGTTTTGCTCTGATTCAATCCTAACAATTGGTGGACTTGAGACCAGATTTTTGTCATCATCTGATGTCATTTCTTGTGAAAATCTTGCATTTTCATCAAACAACACATCCCTGGACTTAATAAGCTTCTTTGCTTTGGTATTGTAGAGTCTATATGCTTTACTCTCACTGCAGTAGCCCAAAAATATGCATTTTCCACTTTTTAGCTCAAATTTTGGCTGATTTCCACGCAGTTTCTTGGCATATACTGTACACCCAAATATTCTTAACTGTTCTGCACTTGGTCTGTATCTATACCATGCCTCAAATGGAGCAGAATCACTAAGTATTGTGTTATAACTCCTATTTTTAAGGTTAACAGCAGTGGCAACCGATTCCACCCAAAATCATAGGATAATATTTTGATCATGGATCATAGATCTTGCCATATCAATTATTGATTTGCTTGCATGTTCTGCTACTTCATTTTGCTGTGGGGAGTATGGTACAGTAGTATCTTGCTTTATCCCACAAATTTTGCAGCAGTGGATGAAGAGTTTTGAGGTATATTCTCCACCATTGTCAGAGCGTATTTTCTTGAACTTTACATTAGTTTCTCTCTCCACCATGGTCTTAAACTCCCTGAACTTGGACAGAGCTTCTTCCTTTCTCCCCATAAAGTAGACCCATGTGTATCTTGTTTAATGATCAATCAAGGTGATTAAATACTTCATCCTGCCTAAGGATATATTTTTTTTGCATAGGTCCACACAGATCTGAGTGAATTAGATCAAATTTTTTCTTAATTTTGATTAATCCAGAGCTCTTGAACAGTTGTCTGGCTTGTTTCCTATATATGCAGGCTTCACAGTGCTCCAAATCAGCTGGGGGATCAATTTTTACTCCAGAAATTAGCTGATCTTTGATCATTTTGTGCAAATAATCAAAATTGATGTGTCCCAATCTCCTGTGCCAAAGCATTGGTGTTTCTTCATTTAAGTTACTTATATTGGCTTCCAGATATGATGGAATATAAGTCAACTTGTAAAGATTCTGATCTCTGATACCCAAAGCAATATGGGCACCATTTTGATCAGTGATCCTGCATCCAGAATTGTCAAAGCTGAAACTGAGTCCTTCTGCTGTGGCATTGCTTACAGATAGTGGATTCTTGGCTATTTTTGATACATAGAGTACTTCTTTAAAATTCAGTGTATGCTTCCTTCACTACTTGTAAGGTTTACTTGGATAGTTCCTTCTCCCACTGTATCAAGTGTTCTATTGTCACTAATGAAAACCCTCTTGATTGGAATATCTTGAGATTGGGTAAAGAGTTCTTTTTGGTGTGTAAAGTGTTGAGATGCTCCAGAGTCAATACACCACATCTGAGAATCCTTGTTTGTGGTCATATTTAGTGCAGATATGAATAGTCTATCTTCAGTTGTTGCAGCATTTCCATATTCAGGCTTCTTATGCTGATTATCTCTCTTCTTGAGACATCAGTCTGATGAGTGTCTTTTCCTCTTGCAGTAGTAGCAAAACAGGTTGCTGTTGCCTTTGTAAGGTCTTGGGTACCTTCTTTCTTGGTTATCATTGCTTATTGAGGCATTTTCTGCTTCCTTCTTATTGGTGCTTGATTTTCTTAATTCTTCATCCAGGAGCCTTCCATATATGTAATTTAAGGTCAAATCTTCAGTTCTGGACTCTAGGGCTGATACAAGGCCCGGAAACTTGTCTGTCAGGCTATTCAGGATAGTAACTATCACATTCTCATCAGTAGTTGGTATGCCCACAGATTCCATTTCATCTACCTGCAGGGTAATTCTGTTAATTAGATTTTCATTTCTTCTCCTGGCTGCATCTTTGTAGCAAAGAATTTTTGTCTCAGATACATTTTCTTAGCCACTGAACATGACTGGTAGGTGTCTTCTAATGCCTTCCAGGCATTCTTTGCCAATTTTGCCCTTGAGCATTGATTTAGCAATTTGTCTTCAACATTAAGGCAAATGCAGTTAAAGGCACTTTGTTCTTTCTTTTTGGGTGTGTCAAGAGGTGAGATGCTCCAGATTTAGTACACCTTGTTTAAGAATTCTTGTTTGTTGTGATACAGAGTGCAGATATCAAGAATATATCTTCAGTTGGTGCAGTATTAGTTATAAGAGTCTTGTAAATATTGGAAGTGATTTGGAGAAAAAGTAGATTATGTGGTTTTTGTTGCAATATTCTGAGTGGTATTGGAAGTGATGTGGAGAACTAGAGGATTTACATGTTATTCACTTGTAGATTTATTGATCAAAAGTATGGTGTATATACTTTTGATAAAGTAGAGCCAACAGGTATGTAGAGCTTGGTAAGAAAGGTCCTAAGAATATGTGTGCAAAGTTTGGGGGCTTTTGGACAACTTTGAGAAAGATCATAATCTGGATACCTGATAATTTGGTGAAAATATTCTAAGTAAATCCCAGCAGAAAATTAGTCAGGACAGAATGCTAATCAAAGAGTGAGATTTATGTGACTAAGTTAGCCTGAATATTTAGGTGACAACTTAATAATTACAATAGTTTTAACTCAATAATTTATTGTATATAAAAGTAGTGTTTATACTTTTACATGATCTTGGTATAAGAGACACATAGAATAGTTTTGGGAAGGTCCCAAGAACTTGTGTACAAAGTTTAGAGCTGCTTAGACAACTTCTCTAATTTTCATGTCCTGTGTACCTGTTTTGGTGAAAATATTCCCAGTAGATCCCAACAAAGCATTTGGTCAGTATTCTCCAAGATTTGTAGTTAATGATCTAAGCAACCAAGTTACATGAATATTTAGGTGGAGGTCCAAATTTTTACAAAAGTATTTTCATATCCATGTTTGTTGGTCAAATCTCTCTCTTGTGGCAACAGCCTGATGAGTGTCCTTTTTTTTCAGTAGTCACAAGAAAGGTTGTTTCTTTCCTTGAAGGGCCTTGAGTACCTTCTTGGGTTGGTGGCATTGCTTAATTCAGCATCATCTTCTTCCTTCTTATTGGCACTTAATTCTCTTAATTCTACATACTTAACAATTAGGTGCAGTTGCAAAGCTCACAACAGTATCTATTTCTATTGTAGGTTCCAGCTATTTGACTGATAAGAAGACATACTCTCTTGGAGGAGGCCAAGTTTGTTAATAAGCTACTCACTACTTTCACAAAGATTTACAACTAATGTCTGAAGGAAGATTAAGGATATATGTCAGCAAAATACCATCAGAATGCCAGCAGATTATCAAATGGACTTGAGTAAGAGATTTCTCACAGAGATTAGTCATCAGATGTTATGAGGAAAGATATTTTCCATTGCTATGCAGTTGATTATGTATTTGCATGTTTCATTGCAGCTTTCCATTAATTCAGCCCCTGAATTGCTAGGATGCAGAAGTAAAGGATTACATACAAAGAACAAGTGGCCAGACCAAATATTGTCGACATACATAGGCATGTATGTATATATACAGGCATAAACCAGCCTTCTTGGGAATAAGTAGACTTGGGTCCAAGAAAGTATTGTGACTGGGTAATCCTCAGGCCAAATATTGGATCAGTCAGCTCACTAATTCCAGAAATCTTCATACCTGAAGGTTGACAGAAAAACTCCAGCAGAACACCGGCAGAATTCCAGAAGAATACCACACGATATCGAAGTAAGATATTTTTTATAGGGATATGGAATACAACGGACATCCTCCAAGTGACAGCCCAATTAATTTGGGTCATCAAGAATCCAATCAAGAGTGCAGGTTGACTGCAAGCGCCCAAACTTGAATACCGGAGATCAGATGATATGGAATATTAAACACCTAGTGGAAATCATATGTTGCCATCAAATACTGTAATGCATCGATCAAACGCCCACACCATAGGGAAACAGACCAACGATTTTGTGGAGTTTCTGGATGAGGAAGGCGAGCATTGGAACTGAAGAGGCATTTTGAGTGTGCTTGTTTACTAACCTCTCTAGCACAGAGCAAGAACGCTTAATCGAGGAGCTAAGAAAAGAAAACAACCAGGCGAATGGGCTTTTCTTTGTGAGTATCCCCCGGCCATAAACATCCACAAGCACTGAGCAAACTCTAAACCCGCCCATTTGACCACGCTTTAGATTGCATTGCACATACTGCCCTCTACGCTGATACCGTTGTAAGTACGCGCTGGATCGGGAACCTTCAACGAAAGTGACACTAAAGCGGCTCGGCCTTTCACAGCTATCTGTACTCAGGATACACCTCGGTCCGAGATTACATATACCTCATAGATGAGCCATACGTGGCCAGCTCAGTACCGTTCTCAATATTCTTGTGCATCGCCTCCCTTTCACTCTCCCTGTACATTCTACATTTGGACCAGCCTGCAGCCAGCTTCTACTGGGCGTACTCGGGGGTTTCGCTGCTCCCCGTGCTAGTGATGAGACCAGACTCGGTGCAAGATTGGTTGATATGGGGGCTGCCGCTACTGCTGGTCGGGGTGCAAACGATCGCCCTGAAATGGATCCGGGAATCGGAGCAGCAGCTGGGGGAGCTCGAGAATGCGAAATACAAACTCAAAGGAGCATAGTCAGCACATGTACACCTGGCCCTCGAAATAAAGGCTTTAATCCAAAACGGTTCTACAAGGATATATACAACGCTCAAAATAAGAATGTACAGGTCATCTCTATCTACAGCTAACAGATATTAACATGGCCGGGACTCGAAACGCTCGATGAACTTGGGCAGGTAGGCCAGCTTGGTCTTGACGGCCTTGGGCAGATCCTTGTCTATGGCCAATCTAGAGGAGAAGGGGCTTGGTTAGACTCGATCCGAGCCATTCTGCATTTGCTCACCAGTACTAACCTTTGAGGCTCCACGTAGGGCGTGTTGTGGTCGGACCAGATAATCACTTGGTTCTTGGCCTCGACCACCATCTGAATGCCATCGAAGAACAGTAGCAGGAAGACCCCGCTGCCGGAGCGTTGGCACCAGCCAACATTGGGGATGAACTGCATGTGCTCGGGGGATGGCGCCCCTGTCGCACCCGAGGAGCCTTGACTGTTGGTACTTCTGTCAGTAGCCACCAACTTGCCTGGTGGGATGGCAGGCGAGACGTGCTTTCCCTTGCCAGGGTCGTACTTCCGATTCAGCTCCTCGCTGAAGTCTGCGTCGAGTCTGGGCTTCGCAGAGAACAGCTGGAATCGGGCCTTCTCATCAGCCTCCTCCGTCTTCTTCAGCGTGGAGCTGGTTTCCGAATGGCTGATCACGATGGGATAGTCGGAGGCGTGCTTGTTGTTTCGCTCGATATCCAGACACGCCTTCAGACACTCCTGGATGTGGCAAAAGATGGGCTTCAGGTTGGTGGGTATCACGAATTTGGCATTGGAGTTGGTATCAAAAGTGTATTCGTCTTGGGCATTCTTGATCTGCAGGAGCCCACGGGACGCCGCGTTGTGCACCTTGATCCCATCATAGAAATCCATCTCGAAGTCAGCCAACGGCCCGTTCTCCATCAGGATGCACTTGGCTTGTGGGGAATAGAAGATGATCTGGCAGCAGAGGCGAGGTTAGTATCCATCGCATCAACGATCGAGGTCTGAGGGCCAACCGACCTTGGGTGTTTTGGATCGGATCAGATCGACAAATCGGAACACGTAGCGATACCGACTCTTGTACTTGTCGGGCAGCGAACGCAGGGAAAAGGATTTGACGGGGACTGTCAAGTGGTCCTGGGGCAGATAGCTGGGCTTTTTCTCAAAGAAGTGAACCTACGGGGAGAGAAGGTCATTGAGAAGCGCCTGGGTAGGAGGTGAGCGTGGCTAACCTACCTGTTCACCAGATTTGCTGATGGCCATGATGGTTTTCTCCCCGTCCAGGTCTAGTATGATGGTTCCTGAAGAGAGCAACTCGATAGTGCCATGCTTCGTCTTTTGTTTGATCGGCTTCAGCCGTTCTGTGTTGATTGGTTGTAGCGTAGAGGTCTTGGGTGGGCTTTTTTCTTCTGTGCACTGTTGAGCATAGGCTTTCCATGCATGCTCCATTTGGAATTGGTATTTACCTTTTGTGTATCGTGTGTATGCTTCTTCGGTCTTCGCGGAGGCTTGTGGGACTCTGGCCTCTAGGTAGTTGGCAGGACTTGCTAGAGGGCTGCTGCCAGTGGGCTTGATGCCCGGTGCGGTCAATCTCTGCAGTGATTGTGTAGGGAGGGAGGGATTGAGAAATGGATGAAGCAGGATTTGGCCCAGAGGTATTCTGTGGCGAGGTTGCTGAAAAGGCGGGTTAGGTTAAAGGTTGGTGAACCTTGGGATGTTTGGCTCTCTTACTATCTGAAGCAGTCGTCGGATTAAATCTTGAGCTTCGGTGGAGAGACCAGTTGGCAATGTGTAATCCCCTCTGGTCACTTTGTCCAGGGTACTTCGTACTTTCTGGCTCTGTTGGGGAGGCGCTTAGCTCCACATATATGGCTGATGCGAACTGGGTACTGGAACACTACATACCTCAAATGGAGGCTTTCCAGCCAAAAATGTGAACAAGATACACCCTAAAGACCATATATCCGACGCAAATCCATAGGGTTGCCGCGAAATGATCTCCCTGGAGTATACAAAGGTAAGCACCTTATCGTGATTCTAGGGCCGATCCATACTTACGGGGATATATAGTTGGGTGTCCCACACATGGTTTTCTGCTCACCCTCTCTACCATTGACTTTTGTCGCTAAACCAAAATCACCAATTTTCTGGATCAAGTAAACCAGTGCATAACATGAAGCCTTAGAAAAGCGATATAAATAGAAAGATATTTGGCTTCGCCCTTACTATATGATATTCGTCTGTAAGCAGTATGTTCGAAAGCTTGAGGTCACGGTGCATGATTCCATTCGAGTGCATGTAGAGTAAGCCGTCTACCAGTTGTCGCATGACACATCTTGCCTCCGATTCGGTCAATGGCCGTTTTCTCTCTTTCAAATAGCGATAAAGCTCGCCACCAGTACAGATTTCCATGACGAGATAGACCGTGTCCTCGTCCTCGGAATAGTCATATAATTCCAGTATAGAGGGATGCTGCAGTTGCCATTGTATCTCAACTTCGTTAACAACGCGTCTTCGAAGGTCTTCGGTCAGCTTGGATTTGTTGATCTAGAGACTGGCGGTTAGTCACGCGACAAGCTACGTTCATACTACGGCGATCACAACCCACCATTTTTATGGCAACTACCCTGCCTTCATATGGGCCAGCCTTTCCGACTGCTTTGTAGACATGCCCAAAAGCGCCTGTTCCTAGCAGTCTTCCGATCTCAAAATCCTTAACGAAACGCGAAAACTGTGAGTTCTCCGAGACAAAAGACGACCTCACTTCGGTGGTACCTTGATATTGAGAGTATCGAAACATCTTCCTAACGGGGCCAGTATAGACTCCCTAACTTGGTGATTCATCGAATGTTGGCTCCACTCTCTCGTTTACAAATTGGGCATAAAACAGGAGCCAGCGCGGGAGGGAACCCTTTGTTTACACTTTGGACTAGAGAATTGCAAGAGTAAATTAAAATTGGCCTATAGGAACCAACTTCAATCCAATTGGTCACATTTTGGACTGGGTTTAACCGCCATTAGAGAAGACTGGTTATATTTAAGCGAAATGATTGATCACATTTGAACTGATTGATTAAGCAAATTGATTTCTGTCTGAACTCTCAAGGAATCTTGTCTATTCACTCCACACCCGAGCCACGTACGTGCATGTTTCTAAAATCTAGCCATCTTCAGTGAAATAGCGAAACAGCCAAATAGAATTGTCCAAATGTGATATGCAACAAATATCCGAGCACTATGGGGCAAATGTTGACAATGCGTGGACTGCATTTTCTGAACGTTTCATTTCTGCATCGCGAATGGTTTGGGTAACATGAGTAATACATTCCAATACTCGACCATTTCCATTTCCGGCCGAAACGAAAGTGCGTTATTTTTAGAATGGTCACCCTTGGCCGAAACCATGGATGTTCCCGGATTTGGATAATTTACTCTTGTGGGCTTCACAACAATGGCAGCATGGGTTTGGTGAGAACTGCATCATGCTTGGCCTCACCCACCATAGATTATTATCATTGTTACAGAAAGCACGGCAAATTCTTCGCATTCTGTTGTTCCCTGTTGCCTCAGCTCCACAATGCTCCTGTTGATTGAGTGTTGGTGATTAGTTATCATCGGTAGATCTTTGGGCCAAACCTCAAGGTTAGGTAATATTGAGGTAAATTCACCGATGGAGCTATCGATTCTGATACATTCATTGTGATCATTGTATGCATTTTCGTAATGTTTATCCACCATGCTCTTGAATTTTATCATCCATCTAGATTATTAAGAGATTATTGGATATCTTATTTTACGCTTCTCATTCCTTTCTAATCTTTGTTCTCGATACTCTCTGGTGCCTTGGTCTCACCAACCTTTCGAACTAATCGCTTGGATTACTGTTTCGTTCTTCGCTTACCCGCACCTCAAGCTGTCCCCCGGAGGTGCCTCTAGTGTTTTCTTAAATACCTGGTTTACTCGACAGTTCGCCCCTTTCTATCTGAAGAGTTCCCGACTTTTTTTATCTGACCAGTTCTAGTTTGGAAGTACAGCGTATATCTAAACGATCCGTGCTTCTTACAAAATAGAGCTTGCTTACTTACGGGTTTATTCTCCTCCACTTTTTTAAATACCTCCCCCGTTTGTTTGAACTCCCTTTGACCCGCATTTAACCCATGGCCCACAATTCGAGCAGTTCCCACTCTTCGCATTCTGGCCCGACAATCGTTGGTGAGCACTATAAGATTGGGAAAAAGATCGGAGAGGGAAGTTTCGGCGTAATTTACGAAGGTTGGTACTCCTCAAAAGCGTATGGTACTGCTCTGGTCGATCCTCTAACTTGGTTCAAAATAGGCGTCCACCTCACCAAAAACCAAGCTGTAGCCATCAAATTTGTATCTTTTTTGTGCTCTTCGTACCACACTGCCACTTTCTCTGTCTCCCCAACCTTCCTTGACTCGAAACTTTTCAGGAACCACGCAAGAGTGATGCACCTCAGCTTCGTGATGAATATAGAACATACAAGATTCTTGCTGGAACTCGTAAGTAAATCTAGTCGCTTGCAACAGGTGTAAAGCTAGTCTCCTAACGCGGTATTTTCCTTATCTAGCTGGTGTACCCAGTGCTTACTACTTTGGCCAGGAGGGGATGCATAACTTTTTGGTGATCGATTTACTTGGCCCTAGTTTAGAAGATCTCTTTGAGATGTGCCGTAGAAAGTTTAGCGTCAAAACAGTATGCATGCTGGCTAAACAAATGGTTAGTACAGACTTTTGGATAGACTGCCCACTTTTTGCCACTGAGGCATCTATTCACCATCCTCGTTAGCTTACTAGAGTAGAGGCGGTTCATGACCACCATCTAATATATCGGGACATCAAGCCTGACAACTTCTTGTCCGGGCGTCTTAATACCAAATATTGCAACACTGTTTACCTGGTCGATTTTGGAATGGCGAAGCAATACCGGGACCCAAAAACGAAGCAACACATACCATACAGAGAGCGTAAAAGTTTGAGCGGTACTGCTCGTTATATGAGTATTAACACTCATCTGGGTCGAGGTATGAATGTGGCGTTGTATTCTGTTCCCGTCGATGCCTATACTTACTTCATTTCTCTCCTATAGAACAATCGCGCCGTGATGACCTGGAGTCCCTGGGCCACGTGTTCTTCTATTTCTTGCGTGGTTCGTTGCCTTGGCAGGGTTTGAAAGCTGCTACAAACAAGCAGAAATACGAGCGGATTGGTGAGAAAAAGCAGACCACACCAGTTAAGGAGCTGTGTGAAGGGTTTCCAGGTGTGTATACATGTTTTCGCGTTTATTCACCCACCAAGAGCACAGACTTACCGATACTTCTTTTTAGAGGAGTTCGCCACCTACCTAACACACGTCCGCAAACTCGGATTTGAAGAGACCCCCAACTACAATTACCTCCGAGGACTTTTCGACAAGGTCTTGTCGAAATTAGGACAGAAGGATGACGGGATCTACGATTGGATGCACCTTGATGGCAGCAAGCATATGGAGGTATGTAAACCTGGAACCATGGACATTGGAAGCTCAGCGAGGTATTGACTTGTCGCCCATGTAGAATGTGAAGGAATCGAACCTCAAGCCCTTGGACCCCACCCGTATGACTACGCGTGCCACCACTTCCCAGCGCTATAGTGGCCATCCTCGTCAATCGCCACGCTATAGCAGCGAAGCTGGCCGTCCCTCAGTAAACCGACTGAACAACGCATCAACCAACGTTTCACAACCCGATAATAGTCTTGCTCTCAATTCGAATCTGCAAAAGGTGGCGTACCCTCCGAACGGCAATGTTGCCGCATCGACTCCAAATGCAGCTCAACTAACGCCCAACAGCCCCGAAGAGAAGAAGGGAATTTTCGGACATATGATGGATATCCTAGCTTGCCGTAGTTGCAGCTAGAGGAGGTGGGGGATGACTCCACTGTTGCTTCCATTCAGTTTACTCGGCGAGCGTTAGATCTCGACCCAGTGATTTCCCCATTTCACGCACTCCGCTATTATTTTTGATGCTTTGTCTTTGTTTTTCTTCATCTTGTGTACAGATAGAGGTTCCTGAGAACCCAGATGTCCGAGTTGCCATGAGATAGTTACAGTGCCTAATTTCATACCTCTCTCTTTTCATCATTTCCTCTCTTCCCTTGCCTTCCCTTCGCCACCCCCTCTCCCCTCCACCCATTTTTAATAATTTTAAGTGACTCTGCTTCTCATCCACGTCTTTTACACTGTCTCACACCATCGGTGTTTTTGGAATTGGTTGACGCCGTTGACCTTTCTTTGCCATATCCATCTCTTTTCACCTCCCCCTTTCTCTCGTCCCATACATATCTAATGGTGGCCCCAGATGTTGACCTGTCCAAGGGGTATCCAATATCTCTCGGACGTGGCGGCCCCAATTTCACCGAATCCCCGGTCTCCAATGTTAGGTATCCATTAAGTTTGTTTTTATCTCACCTTCGTAACAACAACCACGCTGAGATGAGAGAAAGCATGGCTGGTGAAGAATAAATTCTTTATGCACAAGTTGTCGTGTGTCCGACGGGCGGTATCCCCATGTCGATGCAGTCCTGAGGGCAAGCCAAACATCCGATCTTTATTCCAACCAGCACGACGGCTCGGACAGGAGCCGATTTTGCTGTGGTCTATGCATTATGATTATCAAGCAAATATACATCAAAAGGTCTGCCCAATCACCCATAAGTAAACAACTACCCAGAGGGTAAGGGCGGGTGCGGCGATTAAATAGGAATACAGCAGAAGCTCAGCCATCTCGTCCTCGTAGTTCCCCAGCGCCTGACAGATGTTCATGAGATTGACAGCGGTGGGGCCACTGCCGAGGATCATCATGGTCAACACAAACACCGGATCGCTTCCGAGGGAAATCAGTTTATGCGTAAGCAGTACGACCCCTATGGCCACCATCGGCATGACGAGCAGCCGTTGAACGACGATTGTCCAGATGACTTTCTTGAACCCGCTCCGTCCCGACAATGCGTAAAGCTGGGCGCCGAGGCAAAGAAGAATCAACGGGATCGACGCCTGACCGCAGATATCAATGGCCCGCATGATCGGGCGGAATATCGGGTTGGATCCAAACAGCAGCCCCTTGAGCCTGGGTATGAGCCCCACAAACAACCCGGCGAAGGTGGCGTAAAGAGGCGGGTTGAACACCTTGCGGACAATCTTGTAGCTCTGCTTGATTTTACTCACCAACACCTGAAAGAGGTTGGGGGTGCTGTGTGTCGATGGCTGGCCAAGCAGACCGGCATACTCAGAAGCACCTTCATCGCCGGTAGAGCTAGCGTAATCGGAATCGATGGATTTGTCATGTTCAGGGAGATGATCGTCGTTGGTCTGCGTAATCGGGGTGTCCAACAGTTGGAAGCCATAGCTGAAACGAAGGAAATTGCCTAATATGGCGAAGATCACGATATATGAAATCCCTCTAGCCTGTACATTTTCCGGCGTATCGTTGTCGTCCCACAGCAGCATCTTGGCGGCAGTGCTGTTTGCCAAGCTCTGGATCAGAGGGATGGGCAGGCTGTTGGTGTTAGGGAACATGCTTGCTGCCTTGGAGAAATTGGCCTGGGCTTTGCTGAAGTGGAAGAGGCGCGCGCATATCGTGGACGCGAGCATCGAAATCAGGGTGAAGATTAAACTGTAGCTCGGAATGGGCCAGAAAGTCAGAAACACGCTGGGAGAAACCGCGAACGCCACGGTGGTGAAAAGCAGGCACGGAGTCAGGAAATTGAGATTCAGGTTCGACAGGGACTAGGGTGTGTCGAGGTTTAGTGGCCCGCTTATCGAGACAATGTCTGAACCAACCTTTTGTAGATCCCTAGAGAGGATTCCATTCTTCGCTAGATATATCCCAGTCCCGCAGGTGACGGCGATCTGAAGGATTGCCTACAGGGGGATTAGTCCCATATGCCTAGGTAACGTGGATGCGAACGCCTACCTCACCACTGGCTTTAATAAGACTCGCAACATCCATCGCCCGAAGACCGTTTCCCGAGCTTGCCGTGGGACATTTATATTGAAGCCATCCTGGTCGCTATTGGTTTGGTTACGGTGGGGCCATTCGGTTGAATCGAGAGTATCTGCTTACCTTTTTGTCTAATCTCTCCTCTGGCGGCTATACATTTTGACCCGGGATGTCCATTGGCCGATAGGAGCCGTTGGATCAAGATAAGCTAGCAGTTAGCACACTTCGCAATCTTAAACAAGATTCGTCATGGCAAACGTAATGATGCTCGACTCAATGTGCGCCGGACGTACGATTCGGACATCAAATCAATCCATGCTGGTAGCCGTGGGGTAACAACAGTCACCGCATTTGGTAGACTTGTGAGGAACAACAGTCAACAAACATGAAACTTTGGGTAGCCAGAATCAAGAGACCGGGTAACGGCCCATATGATCTTATGACGAATATCAATCCATGTCGACCACACTGCTGATTTAATTGGACTGCTCCTCTGTGTTGCACCATTTCAACCCAACGTGATGATCACGGTCACGCGATATCCTTCATTTGCTAATTGATGTATGTTACCGCTTGGTAGGGTAACTTCTCCTGCAGCCGCCAGCCTTCCAATCAACTCCGTCCTGTGGCTAGTTATGGCAGGCGCTGTAATGATATGCGCGGTAGACATGATCCTTGCCATTCCTATATAATCAATTATGCCCGCCCCTTTTTAAAACTTTATCCTCTCTAGAAAATATCCATTATACCATGAGAAAAGTGGCTAGTCTTCTTGCGCTTTCCCTGGCCATCACTGGCAACTCCATCTGCGCCCAGGACCTCCCATCACAGGCTCCTTCGGCAACCGAGGACTTCTACTTCCATGCCAATTACGACTGGATAAAATCCACCAAAATCCCTGAGGACCAATCCATTTGGAACACCTTCTCCGTCCTTAACCAGGAGAACTCCGAGTTCTTACTGACAACTCTGGAGAAGGCTGGAAACGCTTCCACCTCCACTCTATTGGGCGACTTCTACGCTTCAGGTATGAATACCCGCCTCATCGCAAAGGCTGGACTAGCCCCTATCAGAGGTTTACTGCGCCAGGCTGGAACAGTTCGCAACCCTGATGATGTCGCCAAGGTACTCGGTAAGCTCCACAGTCTATCTATCTCGGTTCATGGAGGCAGTCCACTGTTCGCTTTCGGCTCTCAACCCGATAGCAAGAATTCCACTTGGAGCTTATCCTACATGGGACAAAGCGGACTTTCTCTCCCCAACAAGGATTACTACATCGAGGCGGGGCAGGCCGAAACCCGCCAGAAGTACCTCACCCATATCGAGAAGATCTTCACTTTGGCTAGAGCGAAGAACGGCAAAGCGAGGGCGAAGACGGTGTTGGATTTCGAAACTGCGCTGGCGGAGAATTCCCTCTCCTCCGTTGAGCTTCGCGATGTCCACCGTGTCTACAACAAGCTCTCCTTCAAGCAGCTTCGCTCCATCACCCCATCCTTCCCTTGGTATTCCTACTGCCAATCGTTGGGCTGGCACAAGGGACACTGCTTCGGAGATGGAGACGTCATCATCGACAATCCCAACTTCTTCAAGTTCTTCAACAAGCTGTTCCAGAAGTTCCGCCCTGAAGATTGGCGAGTGTACCTGGAGTGGCAGGTGTTGGGTTCAAGCGCAGCCTACCTCGACGAAAGATTCAAGTCGCAAGACTTTGACTTCTTTGGCCGTACCCTTCGAGGACAAGATCAGCCTACCCCTCGTTGGAAGTTCCTCCTTCGAGAGATAGGATCTCAAATCCCCGATACCGTCAGTCAACTGTTTGTCAAGGACAAGTTCAAGCCTGAGGCGAAGGCACAGGCCCTGGAAATGGTTCAGTTCATCCAGAAGGCACTGGAGACCCGACTTGAAACCATCGACTGGATGAGTCCCGAGACCCGCAAGAAAGCGGTGGAGAAGTTGAAGGGACTGAATGTCAAGATTGGCTACCCCGACAAGTGGGAGGATTACTCCCATATCAAGGTATCCCGCTACCGTCCGTTCATCTCGAACGTTCTCCGTGCATCCCTGGCGAACTTTAGGGACGTTCTCAAGGCTGCGAACGCGCCGACTGACAAATCCAAATGGTTCATGACCGCATACGAGGTGAACGCCTATTACGCTCCGGACTTCAACGACATTGCCTTCCCTGCCGGCATCTTGCAGCCACCATTCTTCTACGCACCCGACGAGAAGAACCCCAAGGGGAAGCCTGCTTACAATTTCGGAGGCATCGGCGCAGTCATTGGCCACGAAATCACCCACGGCTACGATGACCAGGGCCGCAACTACAATGTGCAAGGGAATCTCGTAGACTGGTGGACAAAGAAAGATGCGGAAGAGTTCGACAAGCGGGCGAAGACGGTGATCGACCTGTACAGCAGCTACGACATGTACGGCTCCAAGGTCAATGGGAATCTCACCCAGGGGGAAAATATCGCCGACATCGGTGGAGTGAAACTCTCCTATCTTGCTTTCCAGGAATGGCAAAAGAACAATCCTGGCGCGGTTGGCACCGTCGATGGACTCACCCCCGAGCAGCAATTCTTCACCGCGTATGCCCAGGTCTGGAAGAACATCGTTCGCAAGGAAGAGGCCTTGTATCGTCTACGTACCGATCCCCATGCGCCAGGGATCTGGAGAGTGAACGGACCCTTGTCCAACTTCAAGGAATTTTATGACGCTTTCGGTGTCAAGCAAGGTGACAAGATGTACCGAAGCGAATCAGAAAGAGTAAATATCTGGTAGCCAGGCTAATCTCCCTCCCCTCCGAACTTCTTTTTGTCAATGCCCGCTGTGATCCTAAAGTGTATGATACGACTAGCAAGTAAAATAATTAATAAATGACTTGAGCCTACTGGTATATGATTAGGAACACGTACGTTGTTTATTCAATGGAAAGACAGGCAGTATTTATATGGGGCCGGGGGACGATACGAGATTGCATAGCTATGCTACACTTTTGCACCACAGCTTCAGGCGAAACGCATCCACCCCGTTCAAGTAATATCGGTACAGGCGCTTGTCCCGTACGAAACCAAGATTCTGGTATAGGCTCAGTGCGCCTTTATTTGTGTACTCCGTTTCCAGGACAATCTAAAGGCAACCGGTTTCGTTAGTCGGGGCACCGAAGGAATGAGGGCTAAGTCATGGGTTGCTAGTGTACCTCGTCGGCGTTCTGCTGTTTCATCGCGTTGATGGCCATCTGAACCAAGGTGGTACCTAAAGGGGGAACACATAAGAAGCTGACCGGAAGAAGATTCCAAGTGGCAGAAGTACCGATCTTGCGCTTTCGATACTCCTTCGCCACTGCTAACATGGCGATGTATCCGCGTAAGATATTCTTGTGCACGTCTAGTTTACATATGATAACGCCCACACATTTATCTCCGTCCATGGTCTAGTTCGAGCATAGAATAAATAAGTCAGCGTCAATGGATAGCGCGCTTAAGTTGGCGTATAGTAAGAAGGGGTTCTCTTCAAAGAACCCGGGAAGATGTACTAAGTTGGGGAAACACGCATACCAGAAAACAAAGATTTGGCCATTGGTGAATAAAATATCTGTAGGTGTAAACGGAGTAAGGCTCGGAAAGATCTTTCTCGATGAGGGAGATCATCGAAGGTAGTTGTAATTCGCTTTCATAGGGGACGTATTCCAGCTCCTTCTTCTGCGTCTCCAACTCCGGAGTAGTTGACATGGCGAAAGTAGTTTGGTTTCCGACCAAGCAGCAAACCTATTAATCATTGGCTGCAATCCACAATCAACCAAAGATTGCTTAATTTAATCAGGGTTGCCGTTGGTGGTTGGGTTCAGTGAGAAAATCCTTTAACCACGAGAGCGCACAAACTACGAATAGAGAAATCATCAAACCGGTGTTAACTAAGATCCAAAGGAGAGTTTCACTGCATAAACTTGGTTGTCCAAGGCTCCACTCAACCGCTCACATTTCGCAATCGCGTCATAGGTTACCTTCGGTTCTTCTTTTCAGAGAAGACTTGAGACAACCTAACCCATTCGTATCTAACACTAGTTACACTGCATTTATTGTATGCTCAATCAGGACTGCACTGAATACTTCAACAGATAATCAGGCAACAGTGACTTGGTCAATCAGGGAGGAAAACAATTTCATCCGAAGTCAAACTTTATCTCAGGAGCCAATCCATATTCCTTACACAAATGTCTTTCTTGAATAGGAAACCACTCGCTAATTCCTAGGCGATTTCATGTTACTCTGCTACTCAATCAGCAACCTGATAAAACCAGGATTGAGGCGAGTCGATGACCAAGTATTTATATGGTTCAGCTTCACAACTTTTTCATACTTCCAACTTCTGCTTGATTTCATTGAAATACCGCTGCAGACCTAATCGTCTACCTAACCTAACCCACTGCTTGTAAATATCTAACATAATCGTACCTTTTGCCCCTTTTTACACACACTAACGGTAGAATGGGCGAGTTCAAGTTTTTGCAATTACCTGAAGTAGACGTTTTGCTGCAGTCGACTGAGCCGCTTTATACTTCCCCCAACTCATTATGCCGTGACCTAACCTTTAGTAAGGAGCAGAGCGCCTATGAAATGGTGGGCGCTCCTGTCAATATATCTACACACCAACAGCCGCTTAATAACCCAGCCGCTGGAAAACAGCCCAGTGACACCCCTACCCCTGCTATGAAAAGAAGTTATTGCTCGTACAGTCAAAGGTGCATAGGGAATTACCGACTGACCAAGACGTTGGGGGTTGGCGGAATGGGGAAAGTGAAACTGGGCGTTCACTATGCTTCTGGAAGCAAGGTAAAGTGGTGGTTTGTGATTTTGCGCGTTTTCATAGGCTAATGGGATTTCCTTGGCAGTTTGCCGTGAAGATTGTATCACGTGCACCGCCTGCGAACGACGACTCCAGGAATCGAAAGAAGGATGACAATAGGGAAGTTCGAATCGTTCGTGAAGCCGCAATAATGTCGCTGTTGCATCACCCTAACATCGCGAAGCTGACCGACATCATGATCCAACCAACGCATTACTACCTTTTTCTCGAGTACATCAATGGTGGCCAGCTCTTGGATTACATCATCAGCCACGGGAAACTGAAAGAGGAGAAGGCGCGTGAGTTCGCCAGACAAATCTGCTCTGCGCTAGGTAAGTACAATCAGAGAGAACCGGCATCGGCATCGGCATCGGCATTGGTATCGGTATCAGCACCAGCATCCGAGCTAATCACAATTTTCATGCAGATTATTGCCATAAGAATTCGGTCGTGCACAGAGGTGCGTTTTAGTTGGCTTGAGCAACTGATCATGGACTAACAAGGATTTTCTTCGACCAGATCTCAAGATCGAAAACATCTTGATCGATACCGACGGCTCCATAAAAATCATCGACTTCGGCCTCTCCAATCTGTATTCGCCGTGCTCTCAACTGTCGACGTTCTGCGGGTCCTTGTACTTTGCTGCTCCGGAGCTACTCCATTCGCGGGCTTACACGGGCCCGGAGATAGACATATGGAGCATGGGGATTGTTCTGTATGTTCTGGTGTGTGGAAGAGTTCCTTTTGAAGGCGCCAATATGCCGACTCTTCATGCAAAAATCAAAAAGGCCCATGTCGAGTACCCTGATTGGCTCAGTTGTGGTAAGTCCACCCTTTCGATCGACTGTTTTGTGTTACCCGTTGTCTGACCACATAACAGAGTGCAAGAGTCTCTTATCTAGAATACTGGTGGCCGATCCCTCAGAGCGAGCAACAATGGATGAGATCATTCAGCACCCGTGGATGAATATTGACTATGAAAGCCCTGTCGAGAGTCATGTTCCTCAACGTAAGCCACTTGCATCACCATTGGATGGTGATGTGATCAAACGGATGGCCGGATTCGAGTTTGGTGGTGAAGAGAGTATTCGGGCTCAGCTGGAGGGTGTCTTGGAGAGTGAAGCATATAAGGAACAGCACGATCACTTCCGCCACCCCCTTCTATCCATTTATTACCTGGTGCAGGAGAAGATGGATCGCGAAAAAGTGCAAGCTCCGGTCGTTGTGCCCCAGAGCCAACACCTAACGCCGCCCCCAGCCGAAAAGCGCAAGGATTCAATCCGAAAAATCAAAAAATCCTTCTCAGGTAACACCATGGAATTCTCAAGCACCTCAGCACTAATCACTAACCGGCGTCATCCAACCAGAGTCCAGTTCCGGGAAAGTCTTTCGTCGCATCAGCCAAGCCCTCCGACCCGCAATGGGAAGGTATGGTAGCCAGAAATCCAAAAGCGAAAAATCATCCAACGATGCCGTGTCACGCAGTAAATCCATGCATACCTCGCAGTCCAAGCGCCAGGACGATGCCGAAGTATGTCCCGAGCCAGCTCAACACCAAGAGCCTTTACCAACCATACTGCTAACCGGTGCACCCACCGAGTCCCAGAGACAAACACCGCCGCAGAGTCCGAGCTGCACCGCTGATGCGTACATCAGGCCGGTATTCCTCAAAGGACTGTTTTCTGTGACGACCACTACTACCAAAAAGCCAGCCGCCATACGGTTGAATATCGTAAAATCCTTAGACGCGCTGGGGATTGAATGGCGCGAAGGAAAAGGATACTTTGAATGCATCTACAAGCCTAACAGGCGTTTAAATCGCAAACACGAACCCAACAAAACTCTACTCTCACCAGAGCCACAGCGGAACTGGAGTTCCCGGCTTGGACTGCGGGGCCACAAGTCTGCGCTGTTTCCCGACAATTCTGATGCCACACCAAGCCCAGACCGCTGCTCCGACGAGAGGAGGGAGTCGGGGTCGTTCTCGGATGAAAGTACCTCTGAGGATGAGGGCGACGAACCGATCGCTGAGGTCGTCCGAGGTGAAGAGGGGGTTTTGTGCTTCCAAATAACAATTGTAAAGGTTGCGTTGCTTCTTGGGCTTCACGGGATAAGGTTCAGCCGGTTGAGTGGACATCCGTGGGAGTACAAGGATGTTTGTACCCAGCTTTTGAAATCCCTCAAGTTGTAAATAATTGCTAAACACTGTTGTAACTTTAACAATGCTCGCCAGCAAGTTGGTTGGCATTTGGGGTTTAATGCATAGATCACCATCCCCACCCATTCTGGATGATCCTCACACCATATAAAATACCAAATACGATTGCAAATTTCGACCGTTACAGTTGGGCGTGATAGCTGGTACAGGAAATGTTACAGGTTTGTGTCGGACATCAACGAGTGTAACAGTGAGCAGCCGTTATCATACATATGTTTGGTGGCCGTTTGATCCATAGAGATCCACTAGATTGGGTACATGCCACTCCTCATCTCGGGGAATTTAGGGGATGTCAATGGATCCAGTATATATCAGATTGTTTGCCATCCACCTGTCCGCATTGAAGAGCAGTTTGAGCAATACGAACCAATGGCTTCAAGATGGTGCACTCTATTATTGGGCGGAGCCCTGGTAACCCTTGGTAGGCTCTGGTAACTCTGGTTGACGAGGTCAATTGGTTAACTGATGTTGAAATCCAAGGCAGCGGTAGTTATTGCGGGCCCTTGAATAATCCATCAAGCATGTGCCAGGATGTTGGTTATGATACGATAATCAACAACACCGCTGTGGCTGAGGACAAAATCAAAGGTTCGTGGTAAGATGGCTCTGCAGTGGTAGCGGTTCTAATCAGCAGCCACCAGTGCTCTTCAATCAAATCAGCATGGAAGGCTACGCGAGTGCAGATGCAAAGTGTTTCCTCGCCATTAGAGACATGCTGTGTGCTTCGGCGTACCGGAAGTGTGATCCGATAACGCGTGCTATTTATCCGGCGTGTCCTCTAGTCATGTTAGTAGCCCAAAATCCTCATTCGGAATCGCCTAGGCTGATGTTTTGTGTGTAGCGATCATGCGTTTTCAGTGTGCAAGAACTCGGTGACATATCTTGACAAATCGGTGCTTGAGAAAAATCTCGACAGTCAAGCGTTCCACAACTCTAGTGACTGCTTTGCATACTCAAGTCAATATCCGTTGAGCGGAAAGAATCCTTCGCCCTCCAAAAATGAAAAGAGTACCGGTAACGATAGCGCACCTCTAGTACTGTCTCAGGACGATCTTGAGCTCAAGAAACCTATGCCTGATAATCCATTGAGCCTACCACTTATCTCAGGTCCAAGTCAGTCGAGGGTGGATGGTGAACATGTAAAACTTGGTGATGATTCAAGGAATCACACATGGCTGCTTGCTTTCCTGGTGATCGCTGTGGTAGGAGGCGTGGGCGCAGTGGGGTTGGCGTTGTTCCTCCGTACGCTTCGTCAAAGGAAGCTCAGATACAAACAAGTGTGGGGGCCAACGGAAGACCCGGAGATGAAAACCACAACCGCTGCTGTATACCAAGCTCGAATGAGCCGGGAGATATTTGTTCTGGAGGTAACATCCATGGAGGCTTGATAGTGCTCACCAGAATGACTCATCACTTGTTTAGGATTCCGACGAGAGTGACTTGGAGCCAGAGGTGGAGCACAAGGAGAAGCGAATGGATGGACCTTAGAAAATTTTGTATATCGGCGTATGAATGGTTTTCATGGACAACGCAAATAAACCAGCTCAAATAGTTTATTGATCATTTTGGATTTTTCATGGACAGCGCAGATAAACCGGTGCAAATAGTTTATTGATCGTTTTAGGTTTTATGGGTGCTTTCCGATGGCAAGCGAGGACCTCATGCAGGCGTAGACAAACACTGAAACTCCAGTGAGCGTAGCCAGCGGCTTAACCAGACCCTTGCTTTTTTGTGGCTGGATGTTGGTGTGGCCAATAAAGCGGCGCATACTAGGGCTGCGAAGAGCCACCTTTCCGGATGTCAGTCTCTGAGAGTGGTTTGTAAAAGGAGAAAGGTACTTACTTGAACACGGGCGGCAGAGTGGGTTAGCATGGTTTCGGAGCAGGTGAATAGATAGACGAAAATTTGCGGGGTGCCTCCACTGCATTTAAACCGAATTTGACCAAGACCATTTAGGATATCACCTCGTGTAGACACCCTCTAGACCTTGGTGGGGGATTTTTAGCCAACTGATTCCCGAAACTTTAGCCAGCTCTTTCCAAATAACCATCACTTGTTCATGCATACACTGTTCGTACATACACCTTGCTCGTAGTGGTTTTCTCCATTACTGAGAGCGTAGATCCCCAACGTTAGACATGGATTACCCTTTGTCCAAGACAAACGACAAATAATGCTGATCAGCACACATAAATCTCCGACCTAAAAATAGGCTTGATGACATCAGTCAGGCTTGTACCACAGGCGTGTGGGCCCGACTTTTCAGTTGACTCATTTGCATGCGTCATATCTCATCCACGGGTTAAATATGTCCTACAAATGCAGCATAGGAAGGGAGAAGAGTGTGAAGGAGCACGTAATTGCATCCAAAGATGCTTTCGGCGAGTGGTGCGAATGGTATGTGGGGTGACTTGACGTCCATATGCTGTACAATCTAGATTTGGAATGCAATTCGCTGGGCACCCACGGAAGCTTAGCTTGTCGAGATGTAGGTTATTTTTAGGTCTCCAATGTCATTGTCCCTTCGCATTTAGAGTCCTTCTGTCCCCAACCCATCTATTGAGAACAGGGTATCCATTATGGCGGCGGGATAGAGTCTCTCTATGACATCATGTGTGTTGGCAAAGAATAGCTATGACATTACACTGTAAATGAATGAGTATTCTACCGGTTTATGCAAACGCCCATTGGCACACTACCAACCAGGGAGTATTCCGAAACTCTGGTCGAGCAGTGATCGATCACAACTGGATTTGCACGAAGGGATGGATTTGCGCCATTAAAATGAGGTAGAGTGCCTTTTAATTAGATCAGTTCACCTGCACCCGGACGCGAACAATGGGATATATCTATAGGGTGTCAATGTCATATGTTTGTGGTGAATGGGGATATATTGGCAAGCCCATTGGCAAGCCCGCCACCCCACTCCAGGGTGAACAACAATCACCTTCCACCCTCTGGATTTCTCCCTCCTGCAGTGCAGTACATTATACAATATGTCCTTTGCTTTGGAAAATATCCACTCTTCATCAATCAGCCATTCTATTTCGTCTATGAGCTCATCGGGCCACCCTGCACAATGACAGTTCAGACGATGTGGGTCGTGCTTCGTATATAAAATATGAGCCGCTCAGCCTCTAGAGCCTCGTCAGTCATTTTCTCAAAGTTCGAGATTGACATCCTCCTTCAATAGACAACAACCTTATACTCTCCAGTATCCTCTTTAACCAGATCACCCTTTGTATTGTGAAGAATCTCAATGAAAAGCATGTCAGTCCCCAATGAATTGTTGGATTCTAGAGAGCAAAGGGCCTCTGGATACGTATTGTTTTGCGCCTTCACCGCCATCCTGGGTGGGTTCAATGCCGGTTACAACGCAGGCGTGCCAAATATTTCTCAGGGGACAATTATAAATTGCGTCCCCAACAGCAACTCCGCCTCTTACTTTCCCGATTGTCTGCCCATGACCCCATGGACCTGGTAAGTGTGTGTCCATATCTGTTTGAGAATCTGTGTTAACGCTGTTATCTGCACACCATCAGGGGATTCGTGGTGGGGATTTTTGCAATCGGTGGCCTAATAGGTAGCACTTTAGCTGGTAGCCTGACGGCTCAATACGGCCGCAAGAAAACCCTCTTCTGGAATAACATTCTCTTTCTAATTGGTGGCTTGATGTTGTCCATGAGCACCTCCATACCGATCTTTACTATTGGCCGGGTGTTGGTAGGAGTTGCTAGTGGCGTGGTTGGTGTGGCAGTGCCAGCCTATCTAGCTGAGATCTCTACTGAAAAATTAAGAGGGTCATTGGGGATCGGCTTGGAGCTTTCCCAGATGCTGGGAATATTTGTTTCTCAGGGACTCTGCATCCCATTCATCGGCATCCCTGGATGGAGATGGTTGATGGGTGGAACCATTGGTCCAGCTTTGCTACAGCTGTGTCTATTGCCTTTTTGTAAAGAGACACCTCGATTCCTAATTCTTAAAGGGGATATGGCAAGGGCAAGGGCCTCGTTGGAGAGATTACGCCGTGGATACCACATTGAGCAAGAGTTCCAGGAAATGCTGGATTCGCAAAAGGTACCGACACCTTCCCGCGCATCGCTTTACTCCAGGAACTCATGCGCGAGCCCGGTGTTACCAAAAGATCCCATGAGCCCTAGAAGCTCCGTGAGTTGCAAAAGTCCCAAAAGCCCTTCAAATACCTTTAGAATGAGTAAGATAGGGGTTAGCCTTGAAACAGGCATAACGGTTATTGAGACCGTGAAGCCTTTGAACATCTTCCAGATCCTGCGTGACAACAAGCTACGAAAAGCGGCTTTGATTGGGATCACACTCTTCGCTTTTCAACCGCTTTCGGGGATTATCGGCATCGTCTATTACTCAACGTCCATTTTCGAACGAGTTTTCGGCCCTCAAAAGGCGGAGCTGGTCACCGTCGGTATCGCAGCCATGAACATGATGATGACATTCATATCTGCCATGGTAATTGAACGGGCTGGCAGGAAGACCCTACTCCTGATCAGCGAAGTGGGAATGGTAATTGCGTCGATAATTTTGGTGGTGTCCTCGTTGAATTCTATTGATGCTGCAGTTGTTACTGGAGGTGTGTATTATAATTGTACCTCTGGTAGTTGTTTCGAAACTAATGAACCGTTAAAGCCATCATATTCGTAGGCTCCTTTGCCATCGGTCTTGGCCCAATCACCGTAGTCATGATCCCAGAAATGATGCCAACCTCAGCTGTCAGTGCGGTGGTTTCGATGGCTAATAACATCGGCTGGATGTAAGTTTGCACTCTACTGGAAGTATTGACCAGAACTAACCCAGTTGGATCATCAATAGATGCACATTCTCAGTTGGGTTGCTCACCCCCGTGCTTAACGAAAAGCTTAACTCTTATACGTTCTGCATCTTCCTGTTCATCAATCTTCTGGCCATTCTATTCACTGCTTCCCTGGTTCCGAATATCCGACACTAGTCACGGATAGGAAGCAACCGTCGGACCTACTGTAAAGTACTGATTAGAAAGTAATGTTACCATGAACCTACCGCTATCTGTATTATATTTCTCTTCTACACTTTTACTACTGAGTGCTACCTCAAAATGAATATTAAATCCTTGGCTGGCTGGTCACAATATAGAAACTCTATAGTATCCGTATTCTAGCTCGTAGATAGTGATTGAAAACAAAGCTAAGCATGTTGTATCTCTTCTGTGAAGACTGGGAAGATAACGCCTGGTGTGAGAATCAGACTCTTTAATCCCAAAAACCCACGTATAATAATTTCACTGAAAATGAACCGACTCATTTATTACAAAAATAGTGCCTTATAGTCAATATTGAGTCACTCAAGAATGAGTGGTCATATAATTAATGATTCTTTTTATGAAGATGGTAATTGATATTTAGCCCGAGAATATCATGCTTAGCAATTGCGTGGGTTACGAGCACACCACAAAGGTTGCAAAGGTACAGCACGAATGCCACGGTCAACCATACGTGCTCTTTGCTCATGAATACGTGGGAACACATCACCGGTCTTGCGGTAGGTGCCATCCTCAAGCTTGATGCCGGACCAGAGAACCTCGGCAACAGCAGCGCCACGTGGCCACAAGGTACGATCAATGTTGGTGGTATCGATTTGTTCGGCCCAGGCAGGAGCCTCACCGCCAATAACCAGCTTGGCCTCCTCAGCAGTCATGTTGGCTGTGATATCGTAGTTGTATGCCTTTTGCCAGCTCTTGTGTGGGTCACACCATGAGTTGCCTTCGTTATCACTGATCCAGCCACCGTGACCGCAGTCAAGATACCATCTTTCATAGCTGGATGAAATCACTCTG
Organism: Basidiobolus meristosporus CBS 931.73; assembly: GCA_002104905.1. Classification (NCBI taxonomy): domain Eukaryota; kingdom Fungi; phylum Basidiobolomycota; class Basidiobolomycetes; order Basidiobolales; family Basidiobolaceae; genus Basidiobolus; species Basidiobolus meristosporus. The sequence continues at coordinate 56,807 of MCFE01000037.1, read as the reverse complement.
TGTCCAGCACGGACAACATCTATAGCATCCGCAGGGCTGAGCCACACCTGGACGGCAACATCCTTCTCCATGGAGATGTTGTGACTGGTGAGGGCTTCTTGCCAGGTGATGGGGATCTTCTTGTTGTCGCGGACCCAGTTGTGGGTCTTGATGACGAAGTCGGAGAGCACATCCTCCATGGTCTTGTTGTGCTTCTCAAGATACTCGGGGTATCCTGGAGTGATCTCCCAACACTTCATGTTGACCTCGTCACCACCGATGTGGATGAAGTCGTCATCGAACCATTGGGCGACTTCCTTGAGGAAGTTCTGGACAACCTCATCAGTCTTGGGGTTGATGATGTCCAGTTGACCGCTGTTGGGCTCGGCGGCATAGGTGTCCCAGTCGGGCTGCATGTTCATGCAGTTGACGATGTCGGGCATAGCCAGACCCCAGGAGTAAGCATGGCCTGGAATATCGAACTCAGGAATCACACGGATGGCTCTGTCCTTGGCATAGCGGACAATCTCACGGACATCATCCTCATCGTAGATCCACTTCTTGGTGTAGGCTCCGTGGATGGCCAGCTCAGGGTAGGTCTTGGTCATGAGGGGGAAGCTGTGCTGGTCGATGACGTGCCAGTGGAAGATGTTGAGCTTGTTGTAGGACATGCCATCCAAGATGCGCTTGATGTCAGCGATGGGGAGGTAGTTACGGGAGGTATCGATGAGGAAACCACGATGGGGGAAGGCAGGCTTGTCCTCGATCTTGACCGGAGCCATGGGGATGCGGTGTTGGTTGACATCACTGCTCCAGTGAACGAGTTGAGAGAAGGACTCCAAACCACGGAGAGCTCCGTACACGGTCTCGGCCTCGATGACAGCCTCTGAGCCATCAGCTGGGACATCAAGTTTGTAGGACTCATCGGTCTCGATGTTCAAGTCAGTGTTCTCGCCATTGACTCTGATGACGAGACCCTTGATGCGAGTGGTCTTGGCTTCGGGGATGGGCTCATGGATTGGCACATTGGGAGTAGGGGTGGGGAACACAGTTTTGGTGACTGGGTGCAACAGATCACCATATTCACCAGTGTTGAAGATGATCTTCTTGTAGCGCTTGACCGCCCTGCGCAGGATGTCTCTTCCGGACTTAGCCTCAATGTCGATATCGAAGCCATGTCTAACGGTCAGGATGCTCTCACCGATTTCCATCTTCTCAGGCAAGGGCCAAACCCAAGCCATGGAAGAGGCGGCAAGGAGCGAAACAGCGGAGAGTAGTTTAATAGCAACCATCGAGTGAGGAAATGAATTGTTCCTAGACAGAATCCTGGTTGCATTATTTATAAGGAGTCGGAATGCGTGCTGGAATCTAGGAAGGTCCAGGTGCTATATATGGCTGCTCGATGTGACTATGAATGGAGGTAATTCAGATTAAAAACAACATCCTACTCCAGCCTGAAGACCTCCACAATTTCCATTCTATCCAAATGCAGTTTAAGCTCACCGAATTTATAGAAAATCACTTGGATTTGTTGGGACTTAATCAAGCTATAAATAGCAAGTATTAATCACTGTAACTTACGCTATATAACCATTAAGGATGAAATGCTCAAGGATTTTAACTAAATTTATCTGGGATCATCACAGTGAGTGAATAAAAACTAACCATATTACGCCACCATATGAATTTGATACTCTCGACATCCCAGGGGAAAGGTTTTCAATAGAAAAGATTGTCTGGAAATATTCACACGTCTGCAATTAGTAGGGAAATGTGTTTATTTATATCATTGCCGTTATTGTTGATTTATAACTTAATTATTAAAAAACTTCAAAAATCATGATGCTTATTCGGCTTTCATCTTCAACATAACCTGGTCGAAGCATTTAGGGTAAGCCATTTAGCAGTTTCTGGGGTTGCGAGCACACCACAAAGGTTGCAAAGGCTCGGCAGGAAGACCACGGTCAACCATGCGTGCTCTTTGCTCATGAATACGTGGGAACACATCACCGGTCTTGCGGTAGGTGCCGTCCTCAAGCTTGATGCCGGACCAGAGAACCTCGGCAACAGCAGCACCACGTGGCCACAAGGTTTGGTGAATGTTCATGGGGTCGATTTGTTCGGCCCAGGCAGGAGCCTCACCGCCAATAACCAGCTTGGCCTCCTCAGCAGTCATGTTGGCTGTGATGTCGTAGTTGTATGCCTTTTGCCAGCTCTTGAAGGGATCGCACCACGAGTTGCCTTCGTTGTCACTAATCCAGCCACCGTGACCGCAGTCAAGATACCATCTTTCATAGCTGGATGAAATCACTCTGTGTCCAGCACGGACAACATCAATAGCATCCTCAGGGCTGAGCCACACCTGGACGGCAACGTCCTTCTCCATGGAGATGTTGTGATTGGTGAGGGCCTCTTGCCAGGTGATGGGGGTCTTGTTGTTCTCACGGACCCATTTGTGGGTCTTGATGACGAAGTCGGAGAGCACATCCTCCATGGTCTTGTTGTGCTTCTCAAGATACTCGGGGTATCCTGGAGTGATCTCCCAACACTTCATGTTGACCTCGTCACCACCGATGTGGATGAAGTCGTCATCGAACCATTGGGCGACTTCCTTGAGGAAGTTCTGGACAACCTCATCAGTCTTGGGGTTGATGATGTCCAGTTGACCGCTGTTGGGCTCGGCGGCATAGGTGTCCCAATCGGGCTGCATGTTCATGCAGTTGACGATGTCAGGCATAGCCAGACCCCAGGAGTAAGCATGGCCTGGAATATCGAACTCAGGAATCACACGGATGGCTCTGTCCTTGGCATAGCGGACAATCTCACGGACATCATCCTCATCGTAGATCCACTTCTTGGTGTAGGCTCCGTGGATGGCCAGCTCAGGGTAGGTCTTGGTCATGAGGGGGAAGCTGTGCTGGTCGATGACGTGCCAGTGGAAGATGTTGAGCTTGTTGTAGGACATGCCATCCAAGATGCGCTTGATGTCAGCGATGGGGAGGTAGTTACGAGAGGTATCGATGAGGAAACCACGATGGGGGAAGGCAGGCTTGTCCTCGATCTTGACCGGAGCCATGGGGATGCGGTGTTGGTTGACATCACTGCTCCAGTGAACGAGTTGAGAGAAGGACTCCAAACCACGGAGAGCTCCGTACACGGTCTCGGCCTCGATGACAGCCTCTGAGCCATCAGCTGGGACATCAAGTTTGTAGGACTCATCGGTCTCGATGTTCAAGTCAGTGTTCTCACCATTGACTCTGATGACAAGACCCTTGATGCGAGTGGTCTTGGCCTCGGGGATGGGCTCGTGGATTGGCACATTGGGGGTGGGGGTGGGGAACACAGTTTTGGTGACTGGGTGCAACAAGTCACCGAACTCGCCAGTGTTGAAGATGATCTTCTTGTAGCGCTTGACAGCCCTGCGCAGGATATCTCTTCCGGACTTAGCCTCGATATCGATATCGAAGCCATGTCTAACGGTCAGGATGCTCTCACCGATTTCCATCTTCTCAGGCAAGGGCCAAACCCAAGCCATGGAAGATGCGGCGAGGAGGGAGACAGCAGAGAGAAGCTTGATTGCCACCATTTATGTTACTGTTGGTGTTTTCTGTTATGGGGTATGCTTTAACTATTGGGCATGGTCGTGAGTATTTATATTGTCAGTTCTTTCGCGGGACGCTGGAAAATTCGCAATAGTAAATTCTTTTACGCACGAAGTTTACAATCAATCAAACCATAAGTAACAGGGTAGAATGAAAAGGAAAGGCCAGTTATGTGGCTACAACTTTCAATGGTAATATTACCAATGGTAAAAGCATCGTATTGGCATCAATTTCGAGTTAAATTAAAATATTGCTTTCACGTTACAGTACCATAATGAGAACTATCCTACTGATTTTGAGGCCGCTAATGAATTTCCAAGTATTTGATATGTCATTCCTTCGAAATTCTCGAGAAATGAAGGCGTTAGTAACGTGTATCTGTGGCGCCATTATCTTCATCCTAGCTGATTATACAATCTGTCCTTGCATTAGTGAAGTGTGCACATTAAATCTCCGTGTAACAAACGGGTGCAGTAAAATGGCTCCTTGGTGCTACCTCTCCCATTATAATATTATTCTGGATTCTAGAGGTCACAATTCATTCGTTTAAATAAGTTGCAAATCCAGATTTATAGGACTTAATTCAAAAATGGGACTACATTGATGCTATTCATTGATTTTATTGAAATGCTATTATGTGCCTTTACAACATGAAATTTAGTCAATACTATATCAAAATTATCTTGGTATGCCCTTTAGCAGTTTCTTGGGTTGCGTGCACACCACAAAGGTTGCAAAGGTTCGGCAGGAAGACCACGGTCAACCATGCGTGCTCTTTGCTCATGAATACGTGGGAACACATCACCGGTCTTGCGGTAGGTGCCATCCTCAAGCTTGATACCGGACCAGAGAACCTCGGCAACAGCAGCACCACGTGGCCACAAGGTTTGGTGAATGTTCATGGGGTCGATTTGTTCGGCCCAGGCAGGAGCCTCACCGCCAATAACCAGCTTGGCCTCCTCAGCAGTCATGTTGGCTGTGATGTCGTAGTTGTATGCCTTTTGCCAGCTCTTGAAGGGATCGCACCACGAGTTGCCTTCGTTGTCACTAATCCAGCCACCGTGACCGCAGTCAAGATACCATCTTTCATAGCTGGATGAAATCACTCTGTGTCCAGCACGGACAACATCAATAGCATCCTCAGGGCTGAGCCACACCTGGACGGCAACGTCCTTCTCCATGGAGATGTTGTGATTGGTGAGGGCCTCTTGCCAGGTGATGGGGGTCTTGTTGTTCTCACGGACCCATTTGTGGGTCTTGATGACGAAGTCGGAGAGCACATCCTCCATGGTCTTGTTGTGCTTCTCAAGATACTCGGGGTATCCTGGAGTGATCTCCCAACACTTCATGTTGACCTCGTCACCACCGATGTGGATGAAGTCGTCATCGAACCATTGGGCGACTTCCTTGAGGAAGTTCTGGACAACCTCATCAGTCTTGGGGTTGATGATGTCCAGTTGTCCGCTGTTGGGCTCGGCGGCATAGGTGTCCCAGTCGGGCTGCATGTTCATGCAGTTGACGATGTCGGGCATAGCCAGACCCCAGGAGTAAGCATGGCCTGGAATATCGAACTCAGGAATCACACGGATGGCTCTGTCCTTGGCATAGCGGACAATCTCACGGACATCATCCTCATCGTAGATCCACTTCTTGGTGTAGGCTCCGTGGATGGCCAGCTCAGGGTAGGTCTTGGTCATGAGGGGGAAGCTGTGCTGGTCAATGACGTGCCAGTGGAAGATGTTGAGCTTGTTGTAGGACATGCCATCCAAGATGCGCTTGATGTCGTCAACAGGGAGGTAGTTACGAGAGGTATCGATGAGGAAACCACGATGGGGGAAGGCAGGCTTGTCCTCGATCTTGACTGGGGCCATGGGGATGCGGTGTTGGTTGACATCACTGCTCCAGTGAACGAGTTGAGAGAAGGACTCCAAACCACGGAGAGCTCCGTACACGGTCTCGGCCTCGATGACAGCCTCTGAGCCATCAGCTGGGACGTCAAGTTTGTAGGACTCATCGGTCTCGATGTTCAAGTCAGTGTTCTCACCATTGACTCTGATGACAAGACCCTTGATGCGAGTGGTCTTGGCCTCGGGGATGGGCTCGTGGATTGGCACATTGGGGGTGGGGGTGGGGAACACAGTTTTGGTGACTGGGTGCAACAAGTCACCGAACTCGCCAGTGTTGAAGATGATCTTCTTGTAGCGCTTGACAGCCCTGCGCAGGATGTCTCTTCCAGACTTAGCCTCAATGTCGATATCGAAGCCATTTCTGACTGTCAGGATGCTCTCACCGATTTCCATCTTCTCAGGCAAGGGCCAAACCCAAGCCATGGAAGATGCGGCGAGGAGGGAGACAGCAGAAAGTAGTTTGATCGCAACCATAGAATCGAATTTTTTGTACGAAATGCATACCAATACCGTACGCTATTTATAGGGAAATTCTACACTAAAAGAAGATTCTTACTCCACTCGCTGACTTTTCTCAAAATACTTTGGCTATATTTCATTTGTCATTCTAGGTCCGACGCGCAATGTACTAAAAAACAATATGTCTATTTTCCATCACTGAGTTTCAAATGGTATATATATTTATTCGCAGTGAGAAAATGATCGCGCCCGCCACAACTCTTAAGGGAAATAGAATTTCCTGGATGATTTTTTCTAACCATTCTAGTCAAGGTAATCTCCAATCTAGAATGGATGACACTGCTTCATTTGTAGAATTTTCGAGGGGTGATATTAATTAATAGTTACCATTCATCTCAAACGGTATAAGCATTATTACTTGGTTGGATGGCATATAAAATCCAGGCATCAGGATGATTTTACTACCACGAGCTGTAATTAGATCATATAAGGAAATCTTTTCGCCTATAGTTAGAAATTTACATTATTTCAACGAAAATGGTTTGAGATTTACTCTATATTGCCGAACCATTTCGTATCACCCGCAAATGTATTTATCGTAAATAACTAGCGTAAATTTCAATATTCGAACCCACAACAAATGAAACTGTTATTACAGTACACAAAAGGGGTATATTTATTAATATTCAGCAAGCTGTCACAAGATCATTGATTTTTAACTTATACTGTTCATCCAATATTAGCAATTGCGTGGATTACGAGCACACCACAAAGGTTGCAAAGGTACAGCACGAATGCCACGATCAACCATGCGTGCTCTTTGCTCATGAATACGTGGGAACACATCACCGGTCTTGCGGTAGGTGCCATCCTCAAGCTTGATGCCGGACCAGAGAACCTCGGCAACAGCTGCACCACGTGGCCACAAGGTACGATCGATATTGGTGATATCGATTTGTTCGGCCCAGGCAGGAGCCTCACCGCCAATAACCAGCTTGGCCTCCTCAGCAGTCATGTTGGCTGTGATGTCATAGTTGTATGCCTTTTGCCAGCTCTTGTGTGGGTCACACCATGAGTTGCCTTCGTTGTCACTGATCCAGCCACCGTGACCGCAGTCAAGGTACCATCTTTCATAGCTGGATGAAATCACTCTGTGTCCAGCACGGACAACATCAATAGCATCCGCAGGGCTGAGCCACACCTGGACGGCAACATCCTTCTCCATGGAGATGTTGTGACTGGTGAGGGCCTCTTGCCAGGTGATGGGGATCTTCTTGTTGTCGCGGACCCAGTTGTGGGTCTTGATGACGAAGTCGGAGAGCACATCCTCCATGGTCTTGTTGTGCTTCTCAAGATACTCGGGGTATCCTGGAGTGATCTCCCAACACTTCATGTTGACCTCGTCACCACCGATGTGGATGAAGTCATCATCGAACCATTGGGCGACTTCCTTGAGGAAGTTCTGGACAACCTCATCAGTCTTGGGGTTGATGATGTCCAGTTGACCGCTGTTGGGCTCGGCGGCATAGGTGTCCCAGTCAGGCTGCATGTTCATGCAGTTGACGATGTCGGGCATAGCCAGACCCCAGGAGTAAGCATGGCCTGGAATATCGAACTCAGGAATCACACGGATGGCTCTGTCCTTGGCATAGCGGACAATCTCACGGACATCATCCTCGTCGTAGATCCACTTCTTGGTGTAGGCTCCGTGGATGGCCAGCTCAGGGTAGGTCTTGGTCATGAGGGGGAAGCTGTGCTGGTCGATGACGTGCCAGTGGAAGATGTTGAGCTTGTTGTAGGACATGCCATCCAAGATGCGCTTGATGTCAGCGATGGGGAGGTAGTTACGAGAGGTATCGATGAGGAAACCACGATGGGGGAAGGCAGGCTTGTCCTCGATCTTGACTGGGGCCATGGGGATGCGGTGTTGGTTGACATCACTGCTCCAGTGAACGAGTTGAGAGAAGGACTCCAAACCACGGAGAGCTCCGTACACGGTCTCGGCCTCGATGACAGCCTCTGAGCCATCAGCTGGGACGTCAAGTTTGTAGGACTCATCGGTCTCGATGTTCAAGTCAGTGTTCTCACCATTGACTCTGATGACAAGACCCTTGATGCGAGTGGTCTTGGCTTCGGGGATGGGCTCGTGGATTGGCACGTTGGGAGTAGGGGTGGGGAACACAGTTTTGGTGACTGGGTGCAACAGATCACCATATTCACCAGTGTTGAAGATGATCTTCTTGTAGCGCTTGACAGCCCTGCGTAGGATATCTCTTCCAGACTTAGCCTCGATGTCGATATCGAAGCCATGTCTGACTGTCAGGATGCTCTCACCGATTTCCATCTTCTCAGGCAAGGGCCAAACCCAAGCCATGGAAGAAGCAGCCAGGAGTGAGACAGCGGAGAGGAGTTTGATTGCTACCATTATTGTAAATGGATTTTGATTCTTGTGATTTGTAGACAACGTCAATAACTGACTTATTTATATGTTCTTCATTTCTAGGAATCAGTTTGTGGAGACCTAATTCTTCTGATGACCTGTGATACAGCCAATAAACAGTCGGGGTTCAAAGGAATTCACTAAATTTAAACTAGTGTAGCGATCGCGAACTATATAATCATTAAATTTAGCTATCAATTTAACTGAAAATTTCAAGTAGCATTCCCACATGTTGTTCTCCACATTTGATTTGGATAAGGCATGGCCTTAAGCCTAGTTATACCATTTTACTTTAGTAGAGGGGAATTTTTTTTTAGTTAATACGTGATTTTGTATTCCTGCTGAAGCGACATATGACCCATTTCAGTTCCCAATGCTATCCATGTGGTCTTTTTGTGGCGTAGTACTCTCTAACCTAGAATTATTGTGTGCGACAGCCATTGGTGCCATTCCATCACTCGTATGGTGTGAAAATCTTTTCCAACCAGACTCGTTACACTTCTAGAAACCTCTTAAATTCAATTTGATACCCATACATTTGAGGAATATTTTCCGTGCTCCGTTCTCCGCAATTTAAAGAGATACCTTTTATGGCAAACGTGTCTAAGATTCTTAGTCTAACGGAAATATCATTGTAGATTGACATAATGCATAGATACTATTGCCAAATCAATTACATAAATAAGTTGGTTTTATTACAGATATCGAATGAAGAAATTGTTAACATCAAATGTAAAAATGAGGGCCATCAATTAGATGTGCAAAACCCATCTTGTATCTTTAGCAATTGCGTGGGTTACGAGCACACCACAAAGGTTGCAAAGGTACAGCACGAATGCCACGATCAACCATACGTGCTCTTTGCTCATGAATACGTGGGAACACATCACCGGTCTTGCGGTAGGTGCCATCCTCAAGCTTGATGCCGGACCAGAGAACCTCGGCAACAGCTGCACCACGTGGCCACAAGGTACGATCGATATTGGTGGTATCGATTTGTTCGGCCCAGGCAGGAGCCTCACCGCCAATAACCAGCTTGGCCTCCTCAGCAGTCATGTTGGCTGTGATGTCGTAGTTGTATGCCTTTTGCCAGCTCTTGTGTGGGTCACACCATGAGTTACCTTCGTTGTCACTGATCCAGCCACCGTGGCCGCAGTCAAGATACCATCTTTCATAGCTGGATGAAATCACTCTGTGTCCAGCACGAACAACATCAATAGCATCCGCAGGGCTGAGCCACACCTGGACGGCAACGTCCTTCTCCATGGAGATGTTGTGACTGGTGAGGGCCTCTTGCCAGGTGATGGGGATCTTCTTGTTGTCGCGGACCCAGTTGTGGGTCTTGATGACGAAGTCGAGAAGCACATCCTCCATGGTCTTGTTGTGCTTCTCAAGATACTCGGGGTATCCTGGAGTGATCTCCCAACACTTCATGTTGACCTCGTCACCACCGATGTGGATGAAGTCATCATCGAACCATTGGGCGACTTCCTTGAGGAAGTTCTGGACAACCTCATCAGTCTTGGGGTTGATGATGTCCAGTTGACCGCTGTTGGGCTCGGCGGCATAGGTGTCCCAGTCAGGCTGCATGTTCATGCAGTTGACGATGTCGGGCATAGCCAGACCCCAGGAGTAAGCATGGCCTGGAATATCGAACTCAGGAATCACACGGATGGCTCTGTCCTTGGCATAGCGGACAATCTCACGGACATCATCCTCATCGTAGATCCACTTCTTGGTGTAGGCTCCGTGGATGGCCAGCTCAGGGTAGGTCTTGGTCATGAGTGGGAAGCTGTGCTGGTCAATGACGTGCCAGTGGAAGATGTTGAGCTTGTTGTAGGACATGCCATCCAAGATGCGCTTGATGTCGTCAGCGATGGGGAGGTAGTTACGAGAGGTATCGATGAGGAAACCACGATGGGGGAAGGCAGGCTTGTCCTCAATCTTGACTGGAGCCATGGGGATGCGGTGTTGGTTGACATCACTGCTCCAGTGAACGAGTTGAGAGAAGGACTCCAAACCACGGAGAGCTCCGTACACGGTCTCGGCCTCGATGACGGCCTCTGAGCCATCAGCTGGGACATCAAGTTTGTAGGACTCATCGGTCTCGATGTTCAAGTCAGTGTTCTTACCATTGACTCTGATGACAAGACCCTTGATGCGGGTGGTCTTGGCCTCGGGGATGGGCTCGTGGATTGGCACATTGGGGGTAGGGGTGGGGAACACAGTTTTGGTGACTGGGTGCAACAGATCACCATATTCACCAGTGTTGAAGATGATCTTCTTGTAGCGCTTGACAGCCCTGCGCAGGATGTCTCTTCCGGACTTCGCCTCGATGTCGATATCGAAGCCATGTCTAACGGTCAGGATGCTCTCACCGATTTCCATCTTCTCAGGCAAGGGCCAAACCCAAGCCATGGAAGTGGCGGCGAGGAGTGAGACAGCGGATAATAATTTAATTGCGACCATTGATATTGTTTTCACATTTCAATGCTGACCCTCATATTTATAGTGCTCAGTGGATATTAAATTGAAAGTGTCCAGCTGCCCTGGATTTTCCATCCATTCTTTTCAATCGCCTCAAGTAGCGGAGGCCAAATCGATTCCCAAAAAGCGACATCTAGGCCTGGGAAATAAAATAATGTTGCGATTTGTGGAGAAGGCATAATTTCATCAAACTGGATTTGAACGGAGGTGGTCTTCTGTAAAGAATATATTAATGAATTCCTAGTTTGGTGAATGATCCGAATGGAAGAAATCGATGAATGATTGATTAATCATAATGTACGATACCGATCAAAATCAAATTTTCCCACGAACAAGTCACGATCGGAATTCTAAATATTGGTTACATTCTTTGTAAGGCACAATACTTCAGCGTAATGGTTACACGGCCCAGAAATATATTATATATTAGTGCTCCGGGTCAATAATTTCATTTAGAGTAATTGTAAGAAATATACAAGTTATTTTTAATAACACCAATTATTTATTTTCAGTCTGAGCTCAGATGATTCAAAGTATATATAACCAAAATATGTAACTTTTACAAATGATATAATCTTGCTACATATCTTAGCAATTGCGTGGGTTACGAGCACACCACAAAGGTTGCAAAGGTACAGCACGAATGCCACGATCAACCATGCGTGCTCTTTGCTCATGAATACGTGGGAACACATCACCGGTCTTGCGGTAGGTGCCATCCTCAAGCTTGATGCCGGACCAGAGAACCTCGGCAACAGCTGCACCACGTGGCCACAAGGTACGATCAATGTTGGTGGTATCGATTTGTTCGGCCCAGGCAGGAGCCTCACCGCCAATAACCAGCTTGGCCTCCTCAGCAGTCATGTTGGCTGTGATGTCGTAGTTGTATGCCTTTTGCCAGCTCTTGTGTGGGTCACACCATGAGTTGCCTTCGTTGTCACTGATCCAGCCACCATGACCGCAGTCAAGATACCATCTTTCATAGCTGGATGAAATCACTCTGTGTCCAGCACGGACAACATCTATAGCATCCGCAGGGCTGAGCCATACTTGGACGGCAACATCCTTCTCCATGGAGATGTTGTGACTGGTGAGGGCCTCTTGCCAGGTGATGGGGGTCTTCTTGTTGTCGCGGACCCAGTTGTGGGTCTTGATGACGAAGTCGGAGAGCACATCCTCCATGGTCTTGTTGTGCTTCTCAAGATACTCGGGGTATCCTGGAGTGATCTCCCAACACTTCATGTTGACCTCGTCACCACCGATGTGGATGAAGTCGTCATCGAACCATTGGGCGACTTCCTTGAGGAAGTTCTGGACAACCTCATCAGTCTTGGGGTTGATGATGTCCAGTTGACCGCTGTTGGGCTCGGCGGCATAGGTGTCCCAGTCGGGCTGCATGTTCATGCAGTTGACGATGTCGGGCATAGCCAGACCCCAGGAGTAAGCATGGCCTGGAATATCGAACTCAGGAATCACACGGATGGCTCTGTCCTTGGCATAGCGGACAATCTCACGGACATCATCCTCATCGTAGATCCACTTCTTGGTGTAGGCTCCGTGGATGGCCAGCTCAGGGTAGGTCTTGGTCATGAGGGGGAAGCTGTGCTGGTCAATGACGTGCCAATGGAAGATGTTGAGCTTGTTGTAGGACATGCCATCCAAGATGCGCTTGATGTCAGCGATAGGGAGGTAGTTACGAGAGGTATCGATGAGGAAACCACGATGGGGGAAGGCAGGCTTGTCCTCGATCTTGACTGGGGCCATGGGGATGCGGTGTTGGTTGACATCACTGCTCCAGTGAACAAGTTGAGAGAAGGACTCCAAACCACGCAGAGCTCCGTACACGGTCTCGGCCTCGATGACAGCCTCTGAGCCATCAGCTGGGACGTCAAGTTTGTAGGACTCATCGGTCTCGATGTTCAAGTCAGTGTTCTTACCATTGACTCTGATGACAAGACCCTTGATGCGGGTGGTCTTGGCCTCGGGGATGGGCTCGTGGATCGGCACGTTGGGAGTAGGGGTGGGGAACACAGTTTTGGTGACTGGGTGCAGTAGATCACCATATTCACCAGTGTTGAAGATGATCTTCTTGTAGCGCTTGACAGCCCTGCGCAGGATATCTCTTCCGGACTTAGCCTCGATGTCGATATCGAAGCCATGTCTAACGGTCAGGATGCTCTCACCGATTTCCATCTTCTCAGGCAAGGGCCAAACCCAAGCCATGGAAGTGGCGGCGAATAGTGAGACGGCGGAGAGAAGCTTAATGGCAACCATTGAAATGAGAACTTTTGATTACCACCTAGGACTGAGCTCCATATTTATACCGATCTGACCATTGAAATGAAGTATCTGGAGCAACGTAATATAACTAATTCGGGAAAATTACACCCTACTCTAAAAATCAGCTGATCAGTCGCTTACTTCCCGAAATAGAAATCACTTCCTTTCCGAGTTCGTCGCAACGAACATCCAGGGCGTATTGGTCAAAAAATATGTCTATTTTGACAATCGTTCCGAATTCGACGTAGTTTGGATCACCGACAAACTTGGTTACACTAGCTACACTTGCAAAAATAGAAATTAACTGTGATATATACAAGCAGCTTGATTCTCATCCAGTTGGAGTCCATAGCGATTAGTCTCAAGAGTATATTTCATGTTTCATGATTCACATATTTGAGTGCACTGTATACTCTATGTATCTTGAGAACAGAGCTTTTCAAGTTTACGGTCGTCAATCTGATTTCAGTAAAGAATGGAATTTATATATAATCGTAATAGAAATATCAAGTCAATGTGAATACAAAACGAAACTAGGGGAGTACTACACGAGCATTGTACTGAAAGCCCCTAATCAAGGTTAGGATATAATATTTAGCAATTTCTGGGGTTGCGGGCACACCACAAAGGTTGCAAAGGCTCGGCAGGAAGACCACGGTCAACCATGCGTGCTCTTTGCTCATGAATACGTGGGAACACATCACCGGTCTTGCGGTAGGTGCCGTCCTCAAGCTTGATGCCGGACCAGAGAACCTCGGCAACAGCTGCACCACGTGGCCACAAGGTTTGGTGAATGTTCATGGGGTCGATTTGTTCGGCCCAGGCAGGAGCCTCACCGCCAATAACCAGCTTGGCCTCCTCAGCAGTCATGTTGGCTGTGATGTCGTAGTTGTAGGCCTTTTGCCAGCTCTTGAAGGGATCGCACCACGAGTTGCCTTCGTTGTCACTGATCCAGCCACCGTGACCGCAGTCAAGATACCATCTTTCATAGCTGGATGAAATCACTCTGTGTCCAGCACGGACAACATCAATAGCATCCTCAGGGCTGAGCCATACTTGGACGGCAACATCCTTCTCCATGGAGATGTTGTGACTGGTGAGGGCCTCTTGCCAGGTGATGGGGGTCTTGTTGTTCTCACGGACCCATTTGTGGGTCTTGATGACGAAGTCGGAGAGCACATCCTCCATGGTCTTGTTGTGCTTCTCAAGATACTCGGGGTATCCTGGAGTGATCTCCCAACACTTCATGTTGACCTCGTCACCACCGATGTGGATGAAGTCGTCATCGAACCATTGGGCGACTTCCTTGAGGAAGTTCTGGACAACCTCATCAGTCTTGGGGTTGATGATGTCCAGTTGTCCGCTGTTGGGCTCGGCGGCATAGGTGTCCCAATCGGGCTGCATGTTCATGCAGTTGACGATGTCAGGCATAGCCAGACCCCAGGAGTAAGCATGGCCTGGAATATCGAACTCAGGAATCACACGGATGGCTCTGTCCTTGGCATAGCGGACAATCTCACGGACATCATCCTCATCATAGATCCACTTCTTGGTGTAGGCTCCGTGGATGGCCAGCTCAGGGTAAGTCTTGGTCATGAGGGGGAAGCTGTGCTGGTCAATGACGTGCCAATGGAAGATGTTGAGCTTGTTGTAGGACATGCCATCCAAGATGCGCTTGATGTCGTCAACAGGGAGGTAGTTACGAGAGGTATCGATGAGGAAACCACGATGGGGGAAGGCAGGCTTGTCCTCGATCTTGACTGGGGCCATGGGGATGCGGTGTTGGTTGACATCACTGCTCCAGTGAACGAGTTGAGAGAAGGACTCCAAACCACGGAGAGCTCCGTACACACTCTCTGCCTCAATGACAGCGCGTGAGCCATCAGCTGGGACATCAAGAGTGTATGACTCGTCGGTGTCAAGGTTCAGTTTCGTGTTCTTCCCCTTGACCTTGATGACAAGACCCTTGATGCGAGTGGTCTTGGCCTCGGGGATGGGCTCGTGGATCGGCACGTTGGGAGTAGGGGTGGGGAACACAGTTTTGGTGACTGGGTGCAACAAGTCACCGAACTCGCCAGTGTTGAAGATGATCTTTTTGTAGCGCTTGACAGCCCTGCGCAGGATGTCTCTTCCGGACTTCGCCTCGATGTCGATATCGAAGCCATGTCTGACGGTCAGGATGCTCTCACCGATTTCCATCTTCTCAGGCAAGGGCCAAACCCAAGCCATGGAAGTGGCGGCGAGGAGAGAAACGGCGGATAGTAATTTAATTGCAACCATAATGTTAATTGAGAGAACTGATTTGCTTTACATGAAATGGATCATATTTATACTTCTTCCAAGTCTTTGAATCATTTCTGGCATTCATGTTATGATATTTCGCAGACTGTAATCTACCAATCGTTGGTTGTAGTCTGGTATCACATTCAGGCTTGTGTTGAAGCAATTACTACTCCGTTTGGCAGACAAATTTAGCCAAATATATTATTTTCTATAGGTTCCATGGAACTGTTACGCTTATGGTTACCAGTGACAGCTTTTTCGGCTTCGATCAATTTTTTCGCTCAGGCATTAAGATGAGCATTTTGAGTGGTTACATAGAATTAGTCGTTTTGTACCACAATTTACTCCGCTTTCATCGCCCTTTCCGGCAGTGGCTCGGTATTACCCAACTTTAAATTTTCGGATGATCATTTCTATATTCATTTTGGAATTAGTATGTTGGTATTTAGTCTAAATAAATTAATTCTTCCCCGTACTCGATATGGAGAATTCTTCGAGTTCCGCTAGTACTTCCAAAGAGCGGCCACTTCCTATTTTGTCTTATAAACGTGGAGTTGCTGATTACGTATATCATGTTTACATATATTTGGTGTGGCTTATACATCAATGTTACTGTATATTGTAATCTCGGCCTCAGTTCTGTCGGGGAAGTCCTAATTCATCATCATGATGGGCGAGTTTGGAGATATAGAGTTACTTTTCAATTACCAAGTCAATTGCCTCGATTAGTCTTATCAGGTCACACTTCATGCCTGCGAGCTATAACGTCAAAATCTTTTGAAGAACTCTGAAAGCTCTATTAATTATTCCTCAATCCGGGCAAGCTTAGCCTGGAATCATTAGTCATGAGCATGGCCTAGACTAATAGGAATGGCAAAAATCAACTAGGATTCCCAGCTTCAGGATCCCGGCAAGTGATGAAAGTCACTCTTTGAATTAAGCACTGTTCTTCCGATATTTATCGTAAGCGTAGTTCGAATGGAGCGATAATCAGTAGTATCATTGTATCTATCCAATGTAACTATAGTGGGAAATGCGAGTACAAGGTCAACTTGAAAACGTGTGAATTAGAAGGTGAGAGTGGTCATGTCACATAAATATGTAATAAAGCGTGAGGGTGATATCTCTATGGTTTGGAGCCAATTGTGTAACCGCCCGAACAGCGTTGAAATGAAATGATCAGCAAGCTTAACGGTGATTGAGTATGAAGGCCCTGGGGCTGGGAATCGGCTGAAGCGACGGGGGCAAGATCATTCTTCCATCAAACCCCCAATTGAGCAGGTATTGCTTTGTTTGCCCTGATACCGAGGTGGTGTTTAGAAAAGGAATGGGCGATGACTGGCTCATTCTCACTTACACTTGAATTCGATATTGTAGATCAGCTGCGCTTGAACCTCATTGAGGCTGCGTCTCTTCTTCCTGGGAACATGTGGGATAGCGATTGTTTCCCTAGCTCTACTGTGACCAGAGCGGGTGCTTGGCGATTTTTTCACGGGGCGCGGAGCTGATGGATCAGGTGATAACACCAAGTATGCGCGATCTATAAAGTTGGAGATCCAGTTGGAGATCTCGTTTTTGAGAGTGGCTACGGGCTGGGGCTGAGGTTTCTGCTGGAATAAGAAACGATCAGTACGGCGCTTCAACTCTCTATATCTACATGTGAACCACCCACGTATCCGACGATGTAGGCAACACCCATACCGAACTGGAGAAGCGAAGGAAATTCGGTTTTCATCTCGTAAATAAATCGGAGGATCGATGCAACAAGCGGGCTAATCTTTTATAGGCAGCGCTTCCTCCGCGAAACAGCCCACGTTCCGAACCTTTTGATTCTCCTTTGTCTCCGATGCAGGAGCCAATGTAAAATCTCCTCTATATGATTGGCTTTTGTTTCAATACGTTCCCATTCACTCCGAAAAAACTCTCCGATTTCATTAATTAGCACAGTTGTGCCGCCTAATGCTGCGACCACTATCCTCGGACTCTGGTGCGCGTAACATCATTTATTTTGAAGTCAATCGAGGCTCATGTGTAGACACAATGTCTAATGAACGCTCCGAAATCCCAAACAAAAGGTATTCTTTCAAGAGTGGCCCCAGCGACGCCTGATCTGTAGCTACCTCGTGATGCCGACCATTATGGGCTTTCAACATCCCTACTAACATGAGTCGTTGACACTAGGTTGAGGTTTAGCCTATGTGTTTAATGTATCCTTGTGCAATAAATCGCTCTACGTCTGTCTTTTTGATAAAGTGCTGGCTATTCTTCTCCAGCCTAATGGCTCCGTTGTCGGTCTGAATCTCGCCACAATCTTTAAGGACTCTCACTTCAATATAGAGGTCTTTGGGTGGTTGGAGATCCGACATGAGATTGATGGGAAGGTATTGTTGGTCGTATTCTTGCAAGATATGCTTATACTCTTTGAAGGCTTCGATTTCGTTGGATGATAGGTTGTCTTGGATGTCTTCTGGTACTTCTCCAATTGCCCAGGCTATTTCTTTCACGCGCTCTAAGCGTTGCTTGTGATATGCAAGTAAGCATCGTTTGTTGCGACGAAGGCTTGTATGTTGTATAAGGGCAGCGCAACGGCGTCCATTATCAGCCTGTGTGCGATATTCTTTATCTTGCATCGCACGTTGCAGATCATCAAAAAGAATCCGAATCTCTCGACATACATTTCGCACCAATTCTTCGTTGTATGGGGGTAGCCGTTCACTGGCGCGCTTTGCTTCCTTTGCGAGCTTGTATGCTTCGTCACCGTACATGGACATGACTACTTGGTAGGGAACTCGAAGCTGAATAGATATTCACAAAGTAGTAAAAGTATGTTAGGGTATGAGTTCCTAATTCCGAAGCCGTGTACGTATAGATTATCCAAATCATTTTTTGCTTTGTTTACTATTTGATTCAACTGATTCTGAGTGACAAATCGCCAACATCATTTCCGTGGTAGAGTATCCTAGAACGATATACTTGGAGATTGGAAGCGAGATCTGTCAATTGCATGGATACTTTTTTTGCTTCTTTTTTTTTCCTTTTTTTGGCAAAGTACGCTGGGAGACGCTAGTGTACTTGAGACAAAGGGGATTTTCCACTTGGCTTTTCTCAGGATTTTAACGTGCCTCGTATTATATTGAAACATGTTGCGTTCAAAGTCTTTTGTCAAGCGTACGAAGAAGGGGAATGTCGTCCGCGTAGTTAAGGAGCATTACCTTCGCGATGACATTTGGTGCTCGTGCTCTGGTTGCCAAGTGTGCAAGCACGAACAGCCCATACTTTCCCTTTCACCCCAAATGAATCCTTTGTTTGAACACCAACACTACATTATTCCCGACACGAACATTTTCATGAACCAAATTGACATCGTAGAGCACCCACTATTTTACGATGTTATCGTACTCCAAACTGTCCTAGAAGAGCTTCGCAACCTTAGCTTGCCTGTATACAATAGACTAAGAGCAGTCATCAACGACACTAACCGTCGTTTCTATGTTTTTTCCAATGAACATAATAGAGATACATACGTTGAGCGGATAAAGGACGAATCGCCCAACGATCGAAACGATAGAGCCATTCGAGTTGCCACTAAATGGTACAATGAGCATCTGAAGGATATCGAAGTGAAGGATGGCCTTAAAGTGATCCTGTTAAGTGACGACGCCGCAAACAGAGCCAAGGCTAAGGAGGAGGGAATACCAACCTGCTCCGTTAGGGAATATATTGAAGCACTCGACAAGCCTGAATTACTCGATATGATTGCTCAATCAGAGACTGCAGCAGCCCAGGTTGGAGTTGATAAGAAGCTCCAGCACGAGGAGTATCTTACCTCATTGCAAATCTCCTCTGGACTCAAGGCAGGCAATCTGCATCAAGGCACACTAAATATTAGTCTCCACAACTACCTCGAAGGGACTATCTATGCTATGGTGGAAGGTGAAGATAGAGAAATCATGATTCTTGGCAGAACCAATTTAAACCGAGCTGTGCATGGAGATACCATCGCCGTAAAACTCCTCCCTAAATCTGAGTGGAAGAAGAGCTCCCAACCTTCAGCCGCTGTCATTGATGAGGATGACGAAAAGAACGTTGAAGAGTCCAACGAAGACTCGAAGGAAGCAAAGAGTGAAGATGTAGCCGCCACCCAAACGGAATCCAGTGAAAGTAATGAACGCGCCCAGCCTACCGGCAAGGTTGTCGGTATTATCAGACGCAACTGGCGCCCGTACTGTGGCTTCATCGAGAAGAAATCCGTTAGAATTGCCAACAACTCCACCGCACCCCAAAATGTACTCTTTGTCCCTATTGACCAAAGGGTTCCGAAGATTAAGATCAGAACCCGTCAAGCAAATAACCTTCTTGGTCAGCGAATCATTGTTTCAATTGACTCGTGGGCAAAAAACACCACCTATCCAGCTGGTCACTTCATTAAGGCTTTGGGTGAAGCAGGTGATCGCAATACTGAGACTGAGGTGCTTTTGTTAGAACACGATGTTCCTCATCATGAGTTCTCGCAACAAGTTCTCAACGATTTACCCCCTGAAGGAACCGAATGGATCGCCAGCGAGCAAGAGATTGCTCGTAGAACAGACCTGCGTCATTTGAACGTATGCAGTATCGATCCACCCGGCTGTACGGACATTGATGATGCACTTCACGTCCGAACTCTACCCAACGGAAACTACGAGGTTGGCGTACACATCGCTGATGTCACCCACTTTGTTAAGAATGGAACTGCCATGGATAACGAAGCGGCTAGCCGTGGTACCACAGTGTATCTGGTTGATAGACGTATTGATATGTTGCCTCCTCTTCTTGGTACCAACCTTTGCTCCTTGAGATCCAACGTGGACAGATTGGCATTCTCTTGCATTTGGGAACTTAACGAACAAGCGGAAATCCAAGACGTACGCTTCACCAAGAGTATCATCGCCTCCAAGGCCTCGTTGACATATGACGAAGCACAGTTACGTATCGATGATGCCCGCATGCAGGATGACCTTACTAAGGGAATTCGAATCCTCAACAACCTAGCCAAGAAACTAAGACAAAGCAGAATCAACAGCGGAGCACTTACATTAGCCAGTCCGGAGGTTCGATTCAACCTGGAAAATGACTCCCAAGACCCTGTGGATGTTGAGCTAAAGGAATTGAAGGAAACCAACGCACTGGTCGAAGAATTCATGTTGCTGGCTAACATCTCAGTCGCCAAGAAAATCTTCTCCCACTTTCCGGACTCTTCGATGTTGCGTCGTCACCCTACTCCACCCGAATCCAAGTTTGAGCAGCTTCTGAAGGCCACCGAGGCCCTAGGCTTCAAGATCAACATTGAGTCTTCAAAGGCGTTGGCCGACTCCCTGGATACCGCGGTGATCCCAGATGACCCCTACTTCAACAAGCTACTTCGTATCATGACAACCCGTTGTATGATGCAAGCTGTGTATTTCTCATCCGGCACGGTGCCACAGCAAGAGTTCGTGCATTACGGTCTTGCCACACCAATCTACACACACTTCACATCACCCATTAGAAGATATGCCGATGTCATGGTTCACAGATTACTATCGGCCTGCATCGGCGTGGAAGGATCCTACTCCGCAGAATTGACCGATAAGGATAAAATGAGCAAGATCAGCGATGTTCTGAACCGTCGCCATCGCATGGCTCAACACGCCTCTAGAAGCTCAGTGGAGTTGTATACAAATCTTTTCTTCCGAGGCAAATTAGTCCAGGAAGAAGGCTATGTTACCCGTGTTTTGAAGAACGGATTCATTGTTTTGGTACCTCGTTACGGTATCGAGAGCATAGTCCACGCCAACCCAACGGATTCCAAGGATACGCCGTACTTCACATACAACACCACCACTGATAGCTTGGACGCAAACGACTCCAGTGTCAGCATTAAGCTCTTCAGTAAGGTCACTGTTCAGCTCACAGTTGACGAGGATCTTGTCGGGGGAGGATCTGGTGGAATGCGTCAGAAACTCCGCATGGATTTAGTCGAGCCACATATACCTGGATTGAGCGTTACGAAGCAAGAAACGACCCGAGTGGTGAAAGGCAAGAACTTGGACAAGGAAGATGAACAAGTAGTAAAGCGCGTAAAGAAGACGACCCAAGTAATCAATTAATGTGTTTAATCCGGCCAATTCATTCTTGTGCAAATGTACTTTTTTGACTCTCGTGCTTCCTTCACCATGTATCTGTTTAAATTGGTGGTTCTGTGAAATAAATCATAATATATATCTAATCGCACACTCTCTTACATACATACATACACGCATATATACACCCGTATCATTCTTATCAAGTCTATTGGGAATAGGTTTATTTTGACGCGAAAAACGCCTACTGTTCTCCGATCTTCAGGATTGATATTTAATTAACTTACATAGAACTAAAATGTGCAGAGGAAAAGTTGATAAGGTCCAGGGGAAGAGTGATGGTAGATGAGTCCGAGGAGTGAACTTTTTAGTTTTCGACATTAGCAACAACGGTGCTGGCCTTGGCCTCAGCAGCAGCTGCCTTTTTCTGTAACCGCTGACAAAGACGCTTGTTCCGCTCCTTACTTTCAGCCTCCTATGAGAAAGGAAGGGTGTTAGTCAGTTGAGCAGGCTTCACATAAAGACAAGATTGTGTGTACCTTGACTCTTTCCTCCTCGATCTGGTTCAAAAGCTGTTCTTTGAATGGCCAATTGTTGGGAATTCCGGGATCTTTCTTAGCCTCTGTTGTGGAAACGTGTCAGTATTTGCAGCATGGCACAGATAAAAGGCTACAAAAGACACCAACTTTTAGGTCTGGGGTTTTTCTTGGCATCCTTACGATCTTTACGATGCTTTTCGGCGGCTCTCTTTGTGATTTTGAAACGCTTGGCGCATGACATACGCTTACTTTGTGACTCTAGAATGGTATTTGAGTATACTGCGCATACGAGGGAACGGCAAATACTCAGGACTTACTCTTTCTGACCATGGCTGTGAAGAGAAAAGGAGTAGAACTTCACAAGCTAATTGATTATAAGATAGAGCGCAATTCACATTTAGTTTCCTAGTCGATTTTCTTTTTTCTTTTTTTTCCAGGTTAATTCTAAGGCTGTCATGGTGGTATGATCCCAGCGATCAGGTGGATTTTTTTCATCAAAAAAATTCATGACCGCTTATTCCCACCAACGTTCGGTCCCCGACACATGCGCGCATTTTCAATGCCCCGCCAAACTTCGGATATTAGAATATGAACAGTATGTATAATGGTACAGTCGACTTGATTTTATTTCATAAAGAATGTGGACATCAATTGACTTAATAGAAGTAACCCAAGATCTTGCCACCAGTGTGCTTTCTACGGGCCTCTTCGTGGTCCATGATACCAGCGGAGGTGGTAAGAACGATGTAACCGAACTGACGGGAAGGCAACAATTGGTTGATCCAGTTCTCAATGTCGGTAAGCTTGATGTTGAAACGGGGGGAGATGACACCGCACTTGTTCAAGCGACCGTTAAGTTGGATGACGATCTTGCCGGAACGGTGGTCATCAATTTCTTCGAATTCACCGATGTAACCGTGCTTCTGCATAACAGACAAGAACTTAACGATGACCTTGGAGGAAGGTCTGATAAGAACTTGGCGCTTGCCACGCTTCTCGGCGTTGTTGATGTTCTTAAGGCAATCGTTCAAGACGGAGATTCTGACCATTTTAAGCAAGCTATAACGAAGACAACAACATGGATGAGCCCTTGATCAACACACGATATCCGTAATGGATGTCAATCCATCCATGGTACAGGTTTACTAACCTTCAGCAAATAGACGGCCGTAGGGTCGAAGAGAGAGAGTGCGAGAAAGCCCGGTGATGAAAAATTTATATCTGATCAGGCCATTATTCTCCATTCACTGCTCACCGCTTTTTTTTCACCCATGTTCATTGGCCTTTTTTTCCATTTCCATTTCTGTTTCCCGATTTTTTCCATGGTTGTTTGCTTTTCTTGGGTACTGGTTTAGTATGTGCTTAAAAATAACCATCATTTATTGCGATGGTGCTCACGTGCTGAGTGATAATTATTATTTTCCCCCTCTAATAACTAATCGGTGAGCTTGGCAGGAGTTAACGACGACTTTCTGCCTGTAACGCAATATGGGAGGAGGAGATCTCGTAAGTGGTGGCATCTTCAACCCAGTCTCTATCCCATGCTTGTATTAATCGTGTTTTTAAACTTGAATAGAATCTGAAAAAATCGTGGCATCCGGCCACTCTTAGGAACCAGGAGCGCGTGTGGAAGGAGGAGCAAAAGGCGTTGGAAGAACAGAAAAAGCTAGATCAGCTGAAAAAGGAACTCGATGAAGAGAGGCAGTTACAAGAGCTTCAACGGCTTCAGGAGAGTAGCGGCGCGAGGTAAGTACTTACGGCTTTTTGGCCGATCCTTGCTCTATATTTACCCAATTTCACCCAGAAAACGTTCGGAGAAGTTGGATTGGATGTATGCTGCTGGACCTACTCAGTCTTCTGCCACCCAAAATGACGACTTGGAAGCTTTTCTTTTGGGAAAAAAGCGGGTGGATTCCCTGATCGAACAAGGAACAAAAGTGTCAGAGGTATTGTCCATTTTGTTTGGCCTAATAGGCAGGTTGAGCAAAAGTAGGCGCACACGAGGTATCCGGGGAAGCCTTTACCAAGTTCCAACTGCGATCTTAATTTTCTGACGTCGAATACTAATACTCAGGCGCTTGTCGCACTTCTAGCTCTCTCAAGACTCTAGCTCTGTTTTTGTAAACACCATCAACGTAAACGCCAACACCTATCGTGATACGCAGGCTAAGGTTAGAGAAGACCCGTTGCTTGCAATCAGGCGAAGGGAGCAGGAGAGCCTGAAAATGATTATGAACAACCCATTGAAAATGAAACAATACGAGAAGGTAAGTCAATGAATTATCTGATCCCTGATTTACACTTAGGCTCAAACCGAAACCTTTCTTGTAGCAATTGAGCAAGAAGAAGGATAAGAAGAAGAGTAAAAAGTCAAAGCGAGACAAGGAAAAGAAAAGAAGGCACTCGGACTCCGACAACGAAGAGAAGGCCAATAGCAGATCCAAGGAGCGTAAGCATCATCGTCGGGCTTCCCCTAGGTCCATTTCGCCTCGCAGAGGTCGCAATGAAAGTAGAGACAGATCATCATCGCCTCACAGAGGTCGCAAGCAGTCGCCACGTAGAAATCAGCGGTCTCCCCCTAGGTCTATATCGCCTCGCAGAGGTCGCAATGAAAGCAGAGACAGATCACTATCACCCCGTAGAGGTCGCAATGCAAGTAGAGACAGATCACTATCACCCCGTAGAGGCCGCAATGCAAGTAGAGACAGATCACCATCACCTCGCAGAGGTCGCAATGGAAACAGAAACAGATCACCATCTCCACGTAGAAGTCGCCACGACAACAGAGACAGATCTAAATCTCCAAACGACCGTTCTTTGAGAAGCAAACATGCTAATGGACGGAATCGATCCCAGTCGAGATCACCAGACCGAGTAGAAAAAACTCATCGATTCAGACGCGAACCGAGTCCATTGTCACCAAGGGAGTCTAGGGGAGAGCAGCAGCCTACTAGATATGTTAGAGGGAGGTCAAGAAGCAGAAGTCCAAACCACCGTAAGATACAAGCGATCACCCTTCACCTAGATCTCACAAACCTCGTCACAATGCGCGTCCGGCCAGATCGAAATCTCGTTCATCCAGTCCACAGCGTAAGCCGCAAGACCGCGATGGCTGATGAAGCAGTCACACTTGATATGAGTATTGTGGAGTTGGAGAAGCAACGGCGCCTTCGCGAGATGGCCGAGGCAGCCCAGAGCCTCGACCAGGAGAGAAAGCAAAGGGTCGAGGAGATCAATCGTCAGGAGGCCGAGGAGGCCCTTCGCGAGCAGCAAGCAAGAATGTCTCGGGGGGATGCATCCAAGGCACGCTTTCTTAACGAGGCACACAAGGCCGCCTACTTCAACTCCATTGATCTTGGCGAGCGCACTCGTAGAAATAGGGCGCAATTTCAGCGAAGGGATGCCGAGATGTAGCGGAGTGCGCACATTGGGGGATCTAGAACTTCATTCACACCTCTCATCTGGCTATTCTATTCTGATTCTTTTTGTACATTTATTCACTAAGCGCTAGTAATTGTATGTTACCTTAATACATGTGTTTGAAGACTTCAACCTATTTATCATTGGTGGTAGTGGTGGCTGCGATGGTACTGATGATTGTTGGCCTGTCTACGTAATTTTGTGAATCAATCTCGAGTTACTCGACCATCCCGCATAAGTGATTTGGGTCAAAAAGGGGTGGGTAAGCCAAAAACGAAAACAACCAGCATGATGCTCGATTTTTGCAATATTTCCCTTTTAACTTTAATCGGAGACGTTCAGCAATAAACCCATTTTATTCGACATGACCGTAAATCCTGGTGAGGTTCGTTCGTCTGGCTACATGATACTTAGAAAGCTTGAGGACGTGGCTGATCTCCCAAACTCTCCCCTCTAGACAAGAATGGAGATCGACCAAAACGAGAACGAAATCGACGAGGGTCTATATTCCAGACAATTGTACGTCGTGTTCGCCTCTTGGGAATCCATTCCTGTTACGCTTGCTCACCTTCCCTTGGCATTCCAGGTATGTTCTCGGCCACGACGCCATGAAGAAAATGAGCAGTGCCCATGTCCTGATAGTGGGCCTGAAAGGACTTGGAGTTGAGATTGGTAAGCGGAGAAGCTGTCCGGCTAAGCCTTTCTTCCTTCTTTCCGATATATTTATCTATTCTGTAAAGCCAAGAATGTTGTCCTCGCCGGGGTTAAATCTGTCACCATATATGATCCTCAGTCAGTACAGATATCGGATTTGTCCGCCCAGGTGAGTGACACCCACGGTGGTAGCATATGTGGCAGGATACTGACAGAAGCCTACATGTAGTTCTTTCTCACTGTAGAGGACATTGGCAAGACCAGAGCAGAGGCCACTCGCCCACGTCTAGCAGAACTCAATCAATACGTCCCTGTCTCTATACTAGATGGAGAGCTCACTCTTGATAAGTTGAAAAAATTCAAAGTACGTCATTCCAGCGTTACATTCCACGTACATACTAACGAATTCCATCCCAATTTTCTAGGTCGTGGTCCTTACGGAGTGTCCACTAGAGCAGCAACTCGAGATCAACGATTACACGCATGAGAACGACATATATTTTATTAGTGCCGATGTCCGAGGATTGTTTGGTTCGGTGTTTTGCGATTTCGGGAGGAGCTTCACCGTAGTCGATACTACCGGCGAGAACCCTTTGAGTGGGATGATCGCCATGGTTAGTAAGGATAAGGAGGGTGTTGTTACATGCCTGGACGAGTCTAGACACGGGTTAGAGGACGGCGACTATGTCACATTCAAGGAAGTAGCGGGCATGACGGAATTGAACGATTGCGAGCCCAGGAAAATTAAGTTTCTTGGGCCATATACATTCAGCATTGGCGACACCACTACGTTTGACGACTATGTTAAAGGGGGCATCTTCACTCAAGTTAAGGCCCCAAAGCAGCTGGAGTTTGCTTCTCTTAAGGATAGATTGGAAACCCCCGAGTACCTTATCTCGGATTTTGCTAAATTCGATAGGCCTGCACAGCTTCACATCGGCTTCCAAGCCTTGAACAAGTTCACATCCAACAACAACGGGAGCCTGCCTCGTCCAAGAAATGAAGAAGATGCCTTGCAGGTTCTAACTTTCGCCAGAGACATTTCAGCCAAGATGAAAGAGGAGATCGAGCTAGACGAGAGGCTCCTCAAGGAGCTGGCGTATCAAGCGCAAGGTTATCTATCACCCATGTGTGCACTTATCGGGGGTATCGTTGCCCAAGAGGCGTTGAAATCATTGACGGGCAAATTCCACCCCATCTATCAGCACCTCTACTTCGACTCCCTCGAATCTCTTCCAAAAAGTGTATCACTCACCGAGGAGTCTTGCAAGCCTCTTAACTCAAGATACGACGGACAAATTGCCGTTTTTGGGTGCCAATTTCAGCAGAAGATCGCCAACAACCGCCAATTCCTGGTGGGCGCTGGAGCTATCGGGTGCGAGATGTTGAAGAACTGGGGAATGATGGGGCTCGGCACCGGCGCCGAAGGACTCATACATCTTACAGATATGGACACGATCGAAAAGAGTAACCTGAACCGACAATTCCTTTTCCGGGCCTCAGATGTCGGCCAGCTCAAATCCGAGACTGCAACCCGCGCCATTGTCAAGATGAATCCAGAGATTGAGGGGAAGGTGATTCCTCACCAAGATCGCATTGGTGTGGATACCGAGAATATCTACAACGACGACTTCTTTGAGAATCTGGACGGGGTCACCAACGCTTTGGACAATGTTGATACTAGAAAATATGTAGATAGACGTTGCGTTTTCTTTAGAAAGCCCCTCTTGGAATCGGGAACTCTTGGAACCAAGGGGAACACCCAAGTGGTCATTCCATTCCTTACTGAATCATACTCCTCTTCACAAGACCCACCGGAAAAGTCCATTCCCATCTGCACGCTCAAGAATTTCCCGAATGCTATCGAGCACACCATTCAATGGTCGCGGGACTTGTTTGAGGGGCTTTTCAAACAACAGCCGGAAAACGTCAATCTGTACCTGAGCCAACCGAAACTATATCGATCAGGTGCTGAAGCAGACGGGAAATCAGGTGATGTTTGCTCGCTTGTCATGAATCATGCTGCTCTCTTTTAACACCATCGCAGAAAGAGATTTTGGAAGGGCTGCATAATTGCCTGGTCAAATCTAAGGCCTTGTTCTTTGAAGACTGCGTCAACTGGGCTAGACAGCAGTTTGAAGAATACTACCACAACACTATTCTACAGCTACTTTACAACTTCCCTCGAGACTCGGTAGGCACAATACGCATCCATTTTTCCTCGGACCCAAGGGCTAATTGTTTGTTGTCTTATTCAGGTAACATCCTCGGGGACTCCATTCTGGTCAGGCCCCAAGAGGGCTCCCGATGCCATTCAATTCGATCCGAACAATGTATCTATCCATTCGGTTGCATTACATATCCACACCTGCATCTGACTTGTCTTCTTTTAGAACTTGCACCTAGACTTCGTGTTGACTGCAGCAAACCTTCGTGCCTTCATGTTTGGCCTCAAGGGTGAGATAGGCAGCCAAGCTCATATGATCCTCGCAGTATTAACATGGCCTTGTCTCGTAGGGGAAACGGATAGGGAGGTCATCAAGACAATGGTATCGAAGGTGGAGGTCCCACCATTTACCCCCAAGCAAGGAGTCAAGATTCAGGTCCAAGAGAATGAGAACATCTCTCAATCCACAAGTAAGTCACGATTCTAGCACAAAGCACACTGATTTCATACTTATCCATCGTCCTGCCGCTTAGGTCAATCAGACCTCGAGGACATCATCCAATCATTGCCCAAACCTTCGTCATTAGCAGGCTTCCGACTGAACGCGATAGAGTTCGAAAAGGTAAGAGCCCCCAACCCCCTCTATCTCAGGGCTTCTCGGCTAACACGAGGCAATGCGATGAATAGGATGACGATACCAACTTCCACATGGATTTCATCACGGCGGCATCCAACTTGCGTGCACAAAACTACGCCATCTCCATTGCTAGTCGTCACCAGACCAAGTTTATTGCCGGGAAAATCATTCCAGCCATTGCCACCACCACTGCGCTGGTGACTGGCTTGGTTTGCTTGGAGTTATACAAGGTATGAGCCAAACCAGTACATATACACCTACAGCCACAGCTTTAACCCGTACTAGCTCATCGATGGCAGAAAGAATTTGGAGGACTTCAAGAATGGATTTGTCAACCTTGCCTTGCCATTCTTTGGGTTCTCGGAGCCCATTGCCGCTCCCGAATTTAAGGTACGATGCCATGTATGTGTCCAGACGATCTGAGCCCTAGTCCGACTGATTCTGCTCTCCTGACTGCAGTACCATGACACCAAATTTACCTTGTGGGATCGATTCGAAATTGACGGGGATATCACGCTGCAAGGGTTCATTAATCACTTTAAAGAGAAGCACGATCTAGAGGTCACCATGGTCTCTAGTGGGGTGAGCATGTTGTATTCCTTCTTTATGCCTAAAAAGAAGTTGGATGAGAGGCTTCCCATGAAGTAAAGTTTTGCTACTATGGAGCTTTTAACAACCCCGACTAACCTCATCTTCCCTCCCACAGACTGTCCAAACTGGTAGTGGCGGTTTCCAAGAAGCCACTTCCCTCCCATGTCAAATCACTTGTGATGGAAATATGCGTCAACGATCGTGATGGCGAAGATGTAGAGGTAAGCTAAGCAAATCTAGAGCAAGAAGTCCTGCTCCAGAGCTGACCGAAGCATTTGCAAATACGCAGGTTCCATATGTCCGCGTCAAAATCAGGGAATAATAGGCAGGACTGTATTACCCGGACTTACTTTCATTCCACCATTCCCCATTCAATAAATATTGTACTTTTCACATACAAATGTCTTTCAGTTGGAAGTATTTAATCGGTTGAGCTGAACGAAATATACATGTCACTAGGCTTTTTCCCAAGGCTTGGGTCTAGGCTTTAAGGTGGACTCACTGGGGGTCACCTCACTGAGCTTGTTGGGAATTTGTTTTATGCCTGCATTGGAACTGTATAAGAAGAATAGTTCGGATCTTTGAATCACCTATTACTCATTACCAGGAATCGGTTTGCCAGAAGCGATCAACTCACAAATCTCTTGGAAAGATTTGGGGTACTCAGGTCCTACGTCTATGCGAAAATGCCTTAGAAGGTAGTCATCTAATACGCCACGGGTTATCGATAACATACCGTCAGCAGTATCAACAGCACTTGGTAGGGTTGATGCGTCCTCTGAGGTTTTGGAAAGCTCTTGCTTGGCTTTCCACTGCAAGTACTCTTTGTAATCTACCTTCTGTATACACCTAAAGATGTCCGGCTGAATGCTGTGCACTGCGTAGGACTAATCTAAACAAAAGCCTACTTTGAATAGTAAAAAAACTTGGCTTTCTCTATAGCGACATCCACCTCCTCCTTCGGCTTGTCTTTTTGTAGTTCCAAAATGGAGCGTAGACCAACCTATTTGGTTTCAAGAGATACAGTTGGCATGAGAAAAGAGATACGACTAGATAAAAATAATCACTTGAAAGGATTTGTCCTCGTCAAAGTTGTAATCGCGTAGATTCTCGAAGATGGTTTCGGAATGCTCAGACATCCTAGGTTTGTTGTAGTTTTGTAGTATGTGAGCAAGGTTAAACTGTATAGCTAATGCCTATGTGTGATCAGGATTAACCGACCATTGATGCAAACCAAATCTCTGTATCACATTGGATTAGTAGGACGATATAATCCGGGACATGATAGATGATGGTGTAGGATGGATCCACGATATATAGCAGCGTAGGATGAATTCTGCCCACGACGACTGCCAAGAAAACGTGGCTATTTCGAAGAAGGCTTCGACAAACGGACGAAATGTCTCACAGCGTCAATGACACGTTTCCGCACCAAGGTCAAAATTCCACGAGAAAATCCACGATATTCCTAAATTCGCTGGCTTCAACTGGGCGCCACCTCACTCTCCTACACGCTCCGATCCTATATGTCGCTCAGATCTATCATCAGATCCCATCGTCCTTCACTGCATACAAGGTATATTGCAATGCACTTTTTAGTGGGTTTGACTCAGATGAAATGATTCAGCATACTATAGCGAAAAAATACTGGCGGATGTTGCCACATGAATAAAACCAATGACTCGGATCACCCATCCTCTCCCCAATCAACTAGTGTCAACTTAACCAAACGATCCTCACATTCTGGTATAGCTACGTTGTGATGTGCTGTACCGTACCGTGCGTGCCGTGTTGTGTTGTGTTGTGTTGCGTGCAGGAATCGATACGAGAACCGGCTCCCGTGCCAATGTGGGTGTGGGCAGCAAGTTATCCATGTGGGACAGGGATGTACCTATAGCGCCATACTCCTTTCCCCATATTGCCTGATGTTTTGAAGTGGGAGGATAGCTAGATTAGTGTTGAGTGATAGTGAATTGAGTTAGCGCCCAATCCTTGTGTGATTTGCTTAAGCTACAGGACCGGATGGGAGAAGCGGCGTGAGGTTTTGCATACCATTCGGACTAATCGGCCTACACCAACGCCTAAAAGAAAACCTTTACGGCGTAGCTTTCCCCACTTCGCTAACTTAAGCTTAATGTCGAAAATACTTGTATCACCACTCAACGTATTGGTATTAATTCCTGTGTATGCGAAGATTTGCTTTGCCACTAAAGCAGAAATTTTTTCTTCAACTGAGGATCAGAATGCTCATGGTGCATGAGGTAAGTTTAGACAAGATAAGATAAACTAGGAGGAGAGTGGTAGGTGACACGGATTCTGGTATCCAGTTGCCCATTCAGCTCAACCAGACAACCTTTCTTCTAACCCGTTAGACAAACCAGATCAAGGTAGAAAAACACTCATTTGGATGGGGTCATGATAGCAAACAAATTAGGAGTACTAGAATCACATCAGATGGTATGATGTGAATGAATGCCAGAGTGCGCCACGAAGAGCTCCGACTTATCCCTAGGTTACGGATAGTCGTACCCACAAGCCATCAATTCGAATCAACCGGTTTGTTTCTTGCTGACCCATTCCAGAACAGTCACAGAGTGACATCAGCCTGCTTTCTTTCAAGTTTACTGGTCATTTAGTCGATCGTCTGCAGAAAGGGCACATGGCCACAACGAAGTTCAGAGCCAGAACTCTTTGGAGGATCAATGATGAGCCAGGATAATCTCCAAGGTCATACGATCGCTGTCTCAGACAGTAAGACGAATCCACTGCGTGACATTTGAATCCAAATTTACATTCTTTGAATAACCATTTCCACCCCACGTTAGTAATATGGGGTTTCAGTTGATATAGGTGGCCTCGTACAAGCTTTTTAGATTTTGGCGAAGAGAACCAAGACCAGCAACACTGGTTCGCTACAGAATATATGTCGTAAATTGCGGAGAATTGAGGCGTTTAGCTTCTACGTAGGTGGTAGGGAGTCAGGGTGTTCGGCTTCTCAAATGCTTAAACGCCCACAAGAGCAATGCAAGTGATCAGATAGAGTTTATCGAGAGTATAAGATTCGCAGATGATTACTTCATCTCAAAATCGCCATATTAGTCGTGGCTAATGTTGTGCTCGAATAACTTTGCAAGCACAACAGTGATCAGTGGGCGGTTGGTCATATATCATCATGCTATTCAAGTACCAAAAAGTATGGAGTTATGTACAACGAACAGCGCCAATACCAGTAGTTAAGGAAGATGAGCAGATTTTTTTGGACTGTGGCCTAGGTATGGCATTGAGTTTCATTACTTTGGCCAAAAGTGCCACAGAGGTAGGCTCCTGGCTACCTCCAGCCTCTACTATTTTGGCAAGCGTTTCATAGAGATAGGCATTCCTACCGCGGGTGATCACATTCGAATATTCAACAATAATTCCCATCGAATCAGGTGACTCGACTGTTGATTGGCCATTGCTCCCTCCAGCAATCGGTTTTCATTAATCCCCGAGCACTGCTAATGGGCCGTGGCCATTGAAAATCCTCAACACTTGCCAACACCAACGGTGGCGTAAACCAATTGACTCGAATGGTGGAAATCCCCTAAAAATGCCGGCCTGGTTTCATTTCCACACTTCGATGGACCTGCCAAGCTCGATCCCACTAAATATCCCGTATCGAAGCTACTCCAGCTGCAAGTAACAAAATGGAAATTCCATGTTCATCTGAGATTTAGGTCACTTGATCACTCACCATTTCGACCGAAATGTACATTTCCTTAAGTGTCTATTACGAGAGAATGAGCACCACACTCTGTGGTGTTAGGTCAATTATTTCAATTGATCCCAAACAGCAATTTCCTATATTGGTTCGTGCAACAACCCTCAGCTCACCTAATTCCTGACCTACCTGATTCCTCTTGATTGGCCAACGCTACTGGTAGGCAAAGATTTCCTATAAAAGCCCACTAACCGCCAGACGAAAAAAGGAACACTCACTTCCAACAGCATTTGATCTATATTCTAAACAAAGAAGTGCATTAGAAAAGCATTCTGTGACCGATTGTAATTTATCCTTTATAGTTGTTCTGTTTCCAGCAAACTTCCACTCTCTACGTCCCCCACACTCCACTCCGCCTGCATAGTACCATGTCGTTCAACTTCGATTTTGTCAACCAAGATTCCTGCAAACATACTCCAGAAGCTGCCCTGGTCTCCCAATATCAGGATATGAAGATACCAGTGTCCGACACTTTCTCATGGACTGCTCCACGCTCGGACCTCTCACTTACTGACAGCTTCAATAGCACATCTGCTACCCACGCCTTTGACTTCACAAACATGCTCACTCCTGGCTTTAGCCCTATTGAAAGCATATGTAGCAGCCCGGATAGCCCAGGCTTTCTTGCCAACGAACTTCACGTCAACAACTCCATGATGAACACAATGTCCCCACTGGAGATCATCACACTACAGCAACAGCTCGTTGCCAATGGGACCATGACTCTAAACCAAGTACAAAATGACCAACACAACCGCAACAACTACTCCATGATGGACGAGAATGGTTTTGATCTTTACTTCGACTTGAACGAAGAGAACTACTCCTCAGGCCCCGATGCTTCCCCATTGACCAAACAATCTGATAATGGAATGGATGCCGAGAAGAAGCCTGTCAGTAAGACCAAGTCACAACGCGACTTGGTTTGTTTCAACTGTGGTGTCACTAGTACCCCACTCTGGAGACGTACTCCTGATAGGAAACACTCATTATGTAACGCGTGTGGTCTTTACTATAAGCAGTATCAAGCTCATCGCCCGTTGCACATTCGCCACAAACCTGCTGTACCTGATCACGTTAAGCCTTACCCTAGCCAGAACCCTCGTAAGACACCCCAACCCACCGTCACCAAGTCGAAGGATGGTGAGGAAGCCGTCATTGAATGTGTCAACTGTCATCAGACAAAAACCCCCCTTTGGAGGAAAAACGACAAAGGCCAGCCCATATGCAATGCATGTGGACTCTACTCTCGACTCCACCATAAGGACCGTCCAGTAACCATGCGTAAATCAAAGATCCAGCGCAGAAGAAGGGATTGGGCAATGGTCACTCCCGAACAACAAGGCTCGGAGACCATGCCACCATTAACACCACCGCACACACCCTCACTTTCCTCACCTTATATGGAACAGTACCCAATGAGTCCCCTTTTCGACTTCAATGAATCGCGCTTCCAGGATTCTCTTTCCCAGCTCTCTCCAAACGAACTGAAAATGTGGTATGAGTTCTTCGAGAAGAGAGCCAAACTATTGGAGGAGGCGATTGTCTCACAACAAGCTTAGACTACTGGAGTGTAATAGGAAGAATCTTTTTAATATTTGAAAGCCATATTCACCAAAGGACACTTATTCTCTTGACACATCTCATATTCTTTCGCGCGGATAACCATATTCAATTCATCCTATCTGTGGCACTTATACATTGATTTTGAACCCATCTCGCTTTTCCTTCCAATGTAAATAAATGGAGTTGTATAGTATTCATACTACTAGAGAACAATACCTCACTGATGCTTTAATTGTCTAAAGTGATCGCTTTTTTAGATTTAGAGAAACCATCATTTTGGCAGGAAGCAGTGACCTACCCTGAGCTAGACGACGCTGCAATTTAATGGATACTAAATCTGACCAGCCATTACTCATAAGTAGGTATCAACTTTTTCCATTGGAAGACCCTCTGAATTAGTGAATTAAAGTTTCAGCAACCTATGGCAGGCAAAGGATAGATTGATTTTCCGTTGAGGCGCGCACTCCAATAACACATAAAATTATTCCCATTTTAGCATAATATATAGTTGATCCACCAATCACCCCTTTGTGAGAGGCCACCTATACCCTCTCGTCCACCAACCACAACTCCCCAATATTACTCTGCTGATACAGGTAAGTTATTGGCCAGAGGAAGGCAAGTGCCTAAGACATGCCAATAAAATCGCCTAATTTGTATGGTCTCGGTCGAATGCGATGATTGGTGAGGAAAAGGTATAGGTGGCCTCGTACAGTGTTACATTTTTTCTGCCTAAAATAAGACGTGGGGATTCTAAATTAGGCCGGGAAGTCGGGACATTGTACAGTCACCAGTCCACAATAGGCATGAACCCAATGCTAGACTTCACTATGGATATCGTTCCATTTACTAAGCAAGTGACGCCGTGATAAATTTCGGAGAATTTCTTATGCCCAAAGCAGTACTCCACTGGTTTTCACATCCCAACGGTCAATTATTCGAAATCGCGGCTCATTGGGAAGCTGACTCGGTGGAACTCGATCTGTTACTAGATCCAGGGGTTAAGCTTATTTATGAAATATTCGCGAGCTCCACCGAGTCAACCAACCTTTTGGTATTGCTGAAGCGGTTGGGATGGCCAACTCAAACCGGTAATATTCGTGCGTGGATATTCGTGACCCGAAATCATACTTAAATCAAGTGATCACAGAAACTAGATTTTATTATCCCGGATTATATAATCGGGAATATCATCTGTCTATCCCGTTTTCATCAACACGTTGCATCATGGGTTCATTACCACGTGAATAGTGATCTCTACACAATTAATTTCATTCCATCGCGAGCTATTTTTCTATATCTTCTAGCTGAGGGAATCACTATCCACGCATCTGATTCCTTGGTAAAAGTATTTAATCCGGCTTTGCGAGCATGCAAATCACGCACCGATTGACCATCAACTCGATTTGTTGTCCATCTTTCAGCTACCATCCAGTTATCCTACCACTTGGAAACATCGGGTAATGTGGGGAGAGGAGTATGGTGCTATGCCACTACAGGTGCTTTCCTTGTCCTACATGGATCACTTGTTGCCCACATGGAGCCCTTAAGCAGTACAGTATGGTACATCACATCACCACGTAGCTCATACCAGAGTGTGAGGATACCACTTGTTGATTGGGGAGAAGATCTTATTGGAAAGATTTCATTGTGTGGTATCGGTCGATTCATAGCCCTTGCGTTACCCAAAATCATGTAGACTGTCAAAAGGGAACAATACCTGGGAACAATACCTCAAATGTTGAAGTCAAGCCTACTCATCGTTTCGAACAGGGTTTGTCATGTATTATGGTGTAACACCAATTCGTGGTAACCGTCGGGTGTTATAGGGGTATCAAGTGGCGCTGGGATTGAGGTCTCACTAAGCAACACACCATCTAAACATAGTTAATGCAGCTGGGTTCTATTTGTGCTTTACTTATATAAGCAATCCATTCAGGATTTCTTTATCTTATCTTACATAGACATGGGTAGAGTGGTTATATAAATGTCATGATAGGTATATTGGGCACGGCTTGCGGACATCCACCATTCCGGGCTTTGCCACTTGCCAAGGACTAACGGGGAATAATTTTTTGGCTTTCAATAGTTGATCTATGAGCCAAAATTGAAGAGTGTTCATGATGAGAGGGAACACTAGCATCACAACCACTACTTGCATCCTTGGATTACCAGCAAGTGGCGAGAGAGATAGTGAGCCAGCAGTAGAATGTAGGGTATCAGAAACAACAGTACTAACAGTGCCTTGTTAATACTAGCAATGGTGATAAACAGAAAAAGTTGCTTCAACCAAACGGACATCTTTGGTGGATCCCCATACTGCCCCGAATACAATGAACGCATTTCGAATCGGCAAATAAGGGCATTCGACACGCTAAGGAGAACAAATAAAGTAGCCACTCCTATGGTTGTATCGATTAAAATACTTAAAAAGTACCTAATCACTTTGTTAATAGTTGAATTCCTTCACTCCATGAAAAGAGATCATTACCATTCACACGGATTTAATGTGGGGTTGGTTTGGGTGGTTGTGTAAGCCGCGATGATATTAATGAGGTGAATGAAGGCTGCTGCGAAAGCCTGCTTGGAAGTGTCGTAGAACCTGGGGCGCATTTTAGCATCATAAACTAGCCAGTACTATAAGTTCGACATTGAAATACCAAACCAAAAGAGGCCTTCTAGGACTCTCGCGGTGCCGTTTTACTGTTGTCGGAAAAGCTTAGCATGGGGGGGGGGCTCAGAATATTGCGATTGGCCTTACTCATCAACGTGGATAATGATATTAATGCGAGTATCCCTTGAATGATCAAGGCGAAGCTATCGGTTAGTGAGCATGTTTTGTTCGTTGCTGAGGCTGGAGGCATCTGTGGGGCCTTATGGATGCAGGCAAGTGAAGGGAAGTCTCCCTTGGAAGATGGGTTCTAAGCACTATTTAGCACCCAAACTTGGAGAAAGCTTAGCCTTACCATATCAGTACCACTACCTCCAAGCCCACCACCAAGCCCACCGGAAAGGGTTAGGAATTCACATCAACTTTTGAATGTTACTCAATAATATGGGAGATTTCCGTCTCGACCAATATAATTTTCTTCAAACGATTGCAAATGATGATTGTATCTATGATTGCTAGTGCAATTAAGTTAGCCATTTCATTTTAGACCAAGTTCATTTAGCATTATGCTTAAAATGGTGTTTGATGAAAATCCTCAATACAATCCTGCATTTAATAATGGGAATTCCCTCGGTGTTATCTACGAAATCCATATGCCCATAATTAATGAATTACCCAAAGAGTAACCTTTCCATTTGCACTTGAGACAACCTCGCTTTTCCTTTCGGTTGGTAACTCTCCGAACCTTACACATCTGTATTCTTTCTCTTCTACTTCGTTGTTCAATTTTTTCTTGTCCTTGTTAAGCAGTCCTCCATCGAATCCCTCCTTTTCCACGTGAAAACAGACCTTGCTCATTTATATTCTGTAGCTTGAGCTTCTTCCCCCAAGTTCTGTTCTTTACCCACAAGGGTATGTTATTTCCTATGATTTTTAGAGCGTAGATGTTTTGTAGATAGAAAGGCTCCATCTTGGCCGGTTTGTTTCGTGTTCTTCCTGAGCCTTTCGTTGGGATGGCATTTTAGATGACGAGTAGTACTTCTCTATATTTTAGCCAATCCTCAAGAGCATGGGTTGTTGACATTTTGGCCGCTTTCCCCGACACTTTTTTTGCTTCTTGATTTTCCAAACCGGCTCAGGAGCAGCCGGCCTTTGAGACGAAAGTTTACTAACGCTTTTCTTCACTAATAGACTGCCGGGATGAATGGAGATACAATATTGATACTATCCTTGATCAACCGTTTTGGTGTCAAGGTACCAGAAACCTCATCATTCGTATCGTTTTATGTCGAGAAATATGGCTGACTTCACTGTTTTCCAAACTTTTCGTTAGCTACCTGCAATAGCGGAAGGAAGCTTGAAGCTGTTGAAACCGATCCTTTAGTTCAACAAACTGTACAATCGTTAGTTGACTTGTCACAATATCGACTTGGGGTTACAGCACATGCTCTTATGAATCTATTAGAGAGTATCAACAAGGTATCGAATGGCTCTTGCTATGACTTCAGTTTTAGTTGCCACGTAATAACCCTTGAACAAAATGTAGTCACCAATGTTGATGAGTGAAGACCCTCCACCGGTAGAGTTATTACAGTCGCAACTTTTTGTATTGAGAGTGCTGGGTGCTTGTATGGGCCATCACTGGAAATGCTATCGCGACCAAAATAGCACCTCTAAGGAGTCGGAGCAAAGTTCACAGGAGGATTCTTCACGCCCCAAGTGTGATTCTCCGGAAACCTTCACTAGACGGACCAGCAATAATCCATACGATTCAACTAGTGACCTTACATCATTCTCAAGACATACTTCATCCATTGGAAGCTTTGAAACCAATCTTCCTACCTTTCTTTCGACCGAGTCCCTCGAAGACCCGCCGCCTCTGGAGGAGCCTTTAGCAAAATACATTTTGAGCATTGTATTTCGCTTTTTACAGCAATCGTACTTCGTCGATTCGGGCGATATTTATGGTCAAAGCAACAAGCCGACATTCTCCAACTTTTCCATGGGCTCGATGGCCGCCACTACCCCTTCCCCATCGTCCGCACTTCATTCCTCCATCAGCAGAGTCTACACCGAGCTAATGAAGGGGATTCATCATGCCGCGGGCCACATCTTGTTTTACATTAGTGCATCGAACTGGCCTATTGTTTACCAGCGAATAAAGTCCAGGATGGCAATACTCACGTCCACAAGCGATGAGAATGCCGATACCTCGGAGCTGAAGCTGTTGGAATGGTGCAACCTGAACTCAAGAAGACTCTCTACAATCCTGCAAGGTAATTGTTAAGACGGTGGAGTCTCTTCGCGCGGTTAGAGGCTAATCTAGGTTGTGAATTTAGAGTTGTGCGTCGTCTTCCTTCAGTTTAAACGCCCCGCTCAAATGGAGATGGCCATCATATTGCGAAAGGCCATTTGGAGTTTCATAGAGGTGTACCCAATGGACTTCATCGCACTGTGCCAGAGCGAGAAACGACTGGAAGGTGAGAACACCATCGAGATCTTATTCCTGGCTCATATCCATTCTAATACGATCGTCTTTCAACCCAGGCGGACCGGAGATTTTGTTT
This sequence comes from Basidiobolus meristosporus CBS 931.73, assembly GCA_002104905.1. Taxonomy (NCBI): domain Eukaryota; kingdom Fungi; phylum Basidiobolomycota; class Basidiobolomycetes; order Basidiobolales; family Basidiobolaceae; genus Basidiobolus; species Basidiobolus meristosporus. The sequence goes on along the minus strand of MCFE01000037.1, from coordinate 16,757 downwards.
GACGTTTGCAACTCTCTTGCCGATAGTAACAAGCGAAAGATGATTTTATGGCCACTTCAAGTGATGCTTCTCACTCTGTGCCCGGACATCCTGATGGTGGTGGCTTTGTCGGACGAGGGGGCAAACAAAAAAGCTCAGTTCTACGACAATCTTCGGAAGTCCCTGAGGAGCTCGCGCTTGGCGGAGGTGGCGGCCTTTTCGTTCGTAGACCTATGCAAGGCCTCCACATATGTATCTAAAGTGGAAAATGCTGCCCTGAAATTGCTTGTGCCCGAGATCGAAAGCGAGCTACGCGAGAAGTTGTTCGATCCGCAGAAGCCGTTTCTCAATTATGACGATATAATTGACCAGAAGCTAATGACCGACTGCCTTACCGCCCTATTTCGACTGAATCCCGAGCATGCCTTGAAGTCTTTGATTCCTATTTGCTTGCAAGCGAATGCCCCGATCGCCTTCAGGTTGGTGTTAGTGAAGACCTGCTATACCATCGCTTCGGAGAGCCACTTGCCTTGGAACCCAAGCATTTCCACCATGTATTCCACCATCGCCTCCCCACTACGCCAGCTGTTCCAAGAAAACATTGCCCGAGACAAGCCAGATATCAAGAAATCCCTCGACCGGAAATCTCGCAGATCTCAGCTGGAGGAGGCCAACGACAGGTTCGAAATCGTCCTGAATCTCCTCAAGCTGTACCGCACCGACCCCATGCTGGCGATAGTTAATGAAAACACTAGCACCAGGTGTGAAGAAAACCGATTACTTTTGATTGGAATCACAAACTTCCTCCAAGAAACCAATGTCTCGATCAGAACTACTGCGGCCGAGGCGTTGTTGGAGCTGCATCAGTGCACCTACATCGAGCAGTGGTGTCCATCTAGCATGATGAAGTCGTTCTGGATCATCAGTTCTCAGGTTATGTTGACTATTGCCAAGCAAATGCTGGATTACAAGGAGAGAGACGAGGGCATCAGGTTCACCCTGGAGCTGATTCATCAGCTGCTAATCCGAAGAAATGAGTTCTTGAGACAGCACCAAGACTTGGCCACCGAGGGAGCAGATACAATGGATCGAGTGAACGCCAGTATCTGGCTGGAGGTCGCATTGCTGATTTCTCTCTGTTCACCCGAAACCGAAATCTGTTCTCTCGCATTGAAATGCCTTGGCCATTTGTGTGTGGAAGCAGATATCACGGAAGAGAATGAAGATCCACAGCACTCGCTGCTGACCATAGTTGAGAACCACGAAGTGTACAGAGAATTGTCTTCCGAGGGAACCTTTGTCACTGGTAGAGTGGCCCAACAAAAACGAATCCGTCGCATGCTACGTCAGATCGTCAACCGTACAGATGGGAATCTTGCCGCGTGCGAGGAGGCTTACAGACGCTGGAGAATGCTGATGCAGAACATTGCCCGTCCTCCGGACGATGCTCAGCCTGAGCAACCGGATACGCGTCGACGCGTTGCTGGAGTATTTTACGAGAAGCTAACTAACGCAACCAAATCGATCGTAAGTGTCCCACAAACTGAGCCAGTTGAAGACCGTGGGGAATGGCAGAATTACACCGGTTTCTTGTGTGCGCTGGGTGGAGTATGCCTCCGAAGCTCCGCGGCAAAGAGAAACGAGCATGACGCTTCGGTATTCCCTTCCCCACACACGCTTCATAGATCCAGTAGCGAAAACCGCAGAATTTTAGAGACCAGCAAAATGATCAATCGCTTTATCCAGGAGATGGTGGAATGGTTAGTGTGCGACAATGTGATTGTCCGCGAGGGGATAAAGGAGATCTTGGGAGCTGAACTAAGCCCCGCCTTGCATGGTATCTATCGTTTTCCATGATGTCTTCCTTCATGTGTTTTGCTAACGTGACCAACTTATCTAGCTATACTCTTCAAACAACTGGAGAGCATTGTTGTGGTTTTCTTCGATGCCGAGGGCGAAGCGATTTGCAAGGATACGTACACTCTGTTTGTTGAACAGGCTATCTCGGTGGTCAGACTTATATTGGATCGTTTGCAGGTTGGCCCTTTCGCGATTTATGTGTTCACACCAACAGGTTGCTAATCCTTTCGCTTATGGGGAACACAGGAGCCATCAGAGCAGTTCTATTCCATTGATATCGGCAACCTTATACTCTCATTCGCTCGGTATTTGAACCGACTGGGCTTCGGACATGTTGCGCTGAGAATCAAGATCAAGATGTGCCAGATGTGCGAAATCCTAATGAGCAAGAAGGATTACATTAGTCTTCGACAGGAGATCAAGTTCCGCAACAGAATGCTGGAAACGGTCGTGGAGTGGACATCCGACTACTCTATGGTAAGTGGCGGCATTGGTAGCGTCTAAGCAGTGGCAGAATCTAATCGCCAAGATTGAACAGAAATCGAGCGACAACCAAATGACGTTGGAGGAGCAGATCATTTTCCACAAAAACGAAAAGCTGCACAGAGACTTGGACCAAGCATGCATGAAGACCATTGTGGTGCTTTTGTTCCAGCTGCCCTTGCAGCCATCAGAGCCACTGCAGCACGATGCTGACTTGCGCCAAAGCAAATCACGACTCTTTTACAAGTACTTCTCCTTCTTCATCAAGCTGCTAAATCGTTGTAGAATTCTAGAGGTCATCCCGGAAAAGGTAAATTCATCCCATATTTCTCACCGAAAGGCCCAGGGCCAATTCATCAAACTTTCGACAGGCCATTGATAATGGTAGAGCCAAGAACAACCCTGACCTTCAATCCTTGCTCTCAAAGGTAAGCCCCAGCCGTAATCACACCCACAACAGCCGCTAGGTTAACATTTCTGGAAATTAGTCCAAGGAGTATTGCAAGGATCTGGGACCCCTCAAAGATTACACGATTCTAGCGTTGTCAAACCTCCTGAGCGCCAATATTGACTCTGGTTTGAAGTATTCTTTGTCGATGGGCTACCACGACGATCCAAAGACCCGTACTGCTTTCATGCAAGTGCTCACAAACATTCTCAACCAGGGAACGGAGTTCGAGGGGTTGGCCGAAAGCTCGATGACTGACCGTTACGACAAACTGGTGGAGCTGATCACTGATGACGATCTCGTCATCGCACTCTCCCTTTGCGAAGTCTGTCCGGTCCCGGACATTGATGAGCTTGCTTCGGTGTTGCTGGCGATTTTCGACACGCGCGGAAACACCATGAAATTGATGAAAGCGGTCATCGAGAGAGAGCTGATGAAGACCGAATCCTCCTCGGAGCTTTTCCGACGAAACTGCATGGCTACCAGGCTCCTGGCGGCGTTTGCCAAGATGTACGGCTCAGAGTACCTCCGATCCACCCTGCAGCCCATCCTTAGAGAGATGGTTTCCAACAATCACCTTGCGTATGAACTGGACCCCACCAAGATGTCGATGAATAGCGATGCGGCCAAAAACCTGGCCAACCTTAAGCAAATGTCTCAAGCCTTCCTGGATGTGATTGTTGCCTCGGCCCCTAAAGTTCCGCGCGCTTTCCGGGAGATCTGCCACTTTTTGTCTACCATTGTTGGCGAACGATTCCCCGAAGCCAAATCAGCGGCCGTAGGTGGATTCATCTTCCTTCGATTCTTCTGCCCTGCCATCGTAGCTCCAGAGACCCACAATCTGGTGGCGTCGTTTGACAACAAAGAGATCAGGCGGGGGCTGCTGTTGATCACGAAGGTGATCCAGAACTTGGCAAACAACGTACTATTCGGGACCAAGGAGTCTTTCATGATCACGTTGAACGATTTCCTGACCTCGAATATCCACAAAGTTTCCAACTTTTTGCTGGACATATCGGTCGCCCCATCCGACTCCGATACGGAGTCCATCATCACAACCAATTCGCGTCTGGAAGACACGGATCTCTCCAGGTTGCATCGTCACGTCTTCGACAACCTCGAGCGGATAGGCCGCGATTTGAGCACTCGCAAGCAATCGAAGCCATTCCTGATTGCCCCCAACACTGGTCTAGTGGCCAATGGCTCGGTTAATTCTGATCTGGAAAAGCCTCAGTCAACAAGCAAGAAGGCACACGAGAAGCTATCGACCGTGCTAGCACAACTGGGCCCACCACCTGATGTTCCGAGGGTTGAGCGGTCTTCGTTCGATTCGAAGATTGGCGCCTCAAATGAGATGTTCCGGGAGTTCATGCAGCGAAATGGCTACCGTAACACGGAGCCCATCAAATCTAAGCGGCTGTTTTACGAAGGCGGTTTGTCTAAGGAGCGGAGGCCTGTTTTGTACTTGATCCTTCGACGAGTGATCGCGGATGCCATCGACATGGAACTGTTGATTCTTCATATCTTGCAGACTATGGAGTCGGTCATGGGGAAACCCTACGAGCTTTTGGTTGACATCACACAGTTTGGCCATGCCAACGAAATACAGAACCAATGGATCAACCAGTTCCTGCAGATCTTGCCCTCAGATGCCGTCCAGAATCTAGCTGCTTTGTACATGTACAATGTCAACTCAGCCTTCAAGAAGTTCAGCAAGAAGCTGGGCCGTCCGCTGACGACCAAGATAGGCAAGAAAACGATCTTCCCTTCGAACCTCAACGATCTCTACGACTACATCCCACTGCAAGAGCTGAGGTTACCCAAGGGCACCATTGCTCTAGAAACCGACCCCGGACTTATCTTCTCGCCGGTGACAAAGATCCCCCATTTCAGGCAGCCGATGCCTACCATCATCAAGATCACCAACGAGACGGTCCAAGTGACGTCGCTTCGAAAGCAGGATATCTTCGGCTTGAATTCCTACTTCAACGACGTGTATCATGTATCGGATATTGACGATGTTGCACTCGTCACCACCCGCAACGACGAAAACAATCTGGTGATCAAGTACGATCGTGGGAATTCCTCGATGACCTTTGCAAGTCCCAAGGTCGATCTCATATTCAAGGCCATCAGGAATTCGAAGGCCAGATTCCAACTATCCAAGCCAGTCAACGTGTCGGAGAGGATCATCCGTCCGAACGATGTGCCGGGCACCTTGCTGAACATGGCTTTGCTGAACAGCGGGAGCGAGGACCCGAACCTCCGGTCTGCTGCGTATAATCTGCTGTACGCTCTGAGCCTGACGTTCAATTTCAATGTCGGAAACCAATTGTTGAGCGCGCAAGGGCTATGCATCCCTTCAAACAACTCGAGTTTTATCGTCTCAATATCCGAGATGCTGGCCGCCTCCGAGCCACACCTCACTCTGGAGTTTCTGAGCGAGTGCTTCGTTGGGTTTAACAAGTCAACCCCGTCCCTGAAGCACCTTTGCTTAGAATACATGGCTCCGTGGTTGTCAAATCTGGCGGAATTCTCCAGGAACGATGGTGACAACCAGCACAATCTGGCAAAGACGAAGGAGATCATCAAGGTGTTCATCGATATGACGGTGAAAGAAGTGGAGATCACCCCGGCGATCCAGGCAAAGATATGGCGTACCATCGGCAAGGTCGACGAGATTATCACTCCGGTGCTGGATGCATTCGTGCAGTATGCGGTTGAGCATGGAATCGGGTCTCCACAGGCCGAACTCATGGCGGAGACCGCGGTTACTTTGTCGTCGGTCAATGTCAGAGGAAAGCTGATATCCCGACTTCGTAAGGTGATCTCCAGCACCTCCAACAAGCCCATGAGAACCTTGACCGATCATTCGTCCTGGGTGGAGATAGCGGTGCTGATTCGATTCAACTTGATGCTCTCTTTCAACAACCGGTTGCATGTTCAACACTATTTGCCCGAGCTGTTTCACATCGTGTCGATGCTGGTTTCGATCGGCCCTCCTATCATTCGCTCTTCCATCCACGGCTTGGTTGTCAATATCGTGCAATCGCTCTGCACCTCATTGCCGCTGGAGGAGGCCAATCTAAAGAAGCTGAATCACCTGTTGGGCGAGTTCTCCGAGCCCAAGTTCCGGCTGTTGTTTGGTTTGAACAGGATGATCGGGAACGCTTTTGCGAGACTTCCCGATGCCGTGCCCGACATGCCAGAATCGGTGCCGCTTACCTCACTGGAGACCATAGTGCATTCGTTATTGGAGGTGATTGAGCTTGGCGCCGTATCTACCGGTAAGTGTGGAGAATGCTTGAGTTTTGCGATGCTTTCTAACCCTCAAATGCTGTAGATGTCGCCAACATATGGAGAGCTAGATGGATGAGTCTGGTTACGAGCACTGCTTTCAATTTCAACCCGGCCGTCCAGCCTAGAGCCTTTATCGTGCTTGGCTGCCTGGCAAAGGATGAGGTGGACGATGATCTCTTGTATCAAATCCTGGTCGCATTGCGCGGCTCATTAGCCTTGTTCGACGAAAGCGATTGCAACCTGATCGTTAGTATTGTCACGTGCTTGACGAACATCGTCGAGAACCTCCCGCACAATTCAAGATATCTACAGCAGATGTTCTGGCTTGGTGCTGCTCTTGTACAAATCGGACATCTTCCTCTCTTCCATAGTGCACTCAATCTAATGGAGGTCGTGGTGCGTTCCTTGGACACCAATGGATTCTTCGCGGACGAGACTCCTGACAGTTTCCTAATGAAGGCCCGTGAGCCGTTGGAAGATATTGCGATAGAGTTGGACAAGGCCACCGGCATTCAATTCCGCACAAACTTTTCTTTTGCCCTGGCCGCCACCTTGCTGAAGGGATTGAAGCAGCCATCCACAAAGACTGCCACGTCCAACGTGCTGAAGTCTTTCCTGGAAATCTTCAACAAAGGCAACGCTGATAAGCAGCGAGTGAACCCTAACTTGTTGGGCTACATTGCACCACTGTTGCCTACCGCGGCTAAGAACGGGGAGCTTCGAGAGTTGCTGTGGACCGTAGGCATATACGACCTGGAGATCGACAACACCGTCCTAAGTCATACATATTTCAAACTACTCGATAGATTTGTAATTCCTGATGATACCACGGCTATACTGTTGGTCTCTCTCATGGTTACCATGCTAAACAATGCCGAATACGAAGCGGAGTTCCTATTCCTTTACAGCTTCCTGGCCGAAGCAGCCGTTGCGCTGCCTGATGTCTTTTCCCTAGTGTGAGTGAGCGTGAACCGAAGTATTCGTCGTGCATGTTTGATGCTAACCCATATTTGGCCGCATTCCAGGTACGACAATCTCCAGACAAAGATGAACCAAATCCTCAACAGCAGCCAGAATGTGCCCATCATTGAGGCAGTCCACTCGATTCTGTACACGATGGTGTCGCGCCCCAGAGACACCACCAAGAGGCGGAATCAGAACGCGATCTTATCCGAGCTTGGCTTCTCCGGCTTGGTGGACTGCGGCTCCTTCCAAGCGCTGTCTGTTGGCCAAATGATTCGTAATGCCGAGCTGGCCAGCTCCATGGTGGAGAAGATCGTCGGCTAAGCGGAGGTGGTATTCCGATAGTCAGCACATTCCCATCCTTTCTTCTGTTCGAATGTACGAATTTTTTGAAAATTCCATCTTTTAGAATTAGAACGCAACAGTCCGACCCCTATTTATCATTCCCCAGCGCTCCCATTTCTTCATTTTAGTAATTAATTTGCTGAACCACGAAGAGTATTTCTTGATCTCCGGCGGTATCCTTGTATCTAGAAATATTCCGACCCATCACCCTTTAATTTGTATTCTATAGTAATAAACATTAGAAACAATTATTGCTATAGAGTGCGATTTTCACCCATGCTAGCATTGAATCTGATATTTTAGCACTGCACTACTATGTATAGTGCTTTTCACCCATGCTAGCATTGAAATCTCTGATAACTTTTAGCACTGCTATAGAGTGCTTTCACCATGCTAGCATTGAAATCTCTGATAACTTTTAGCACTGCACTACTCTAAAAATTGCGTTACCTACATCAATACGGATGTGGACTACCTTATACACACCTCTATTGGATTTTTACTGTCAGCTATAATATTCCACTTTGTTTGGTGGATGAGTTACTCCACTGCTTTGCCGGGTGTTGAATCATGCCATTGTCTTTCCTCGGTGGGCATGCTTAATTTGATACTAATAGTGCACTTACTGGCTTGGCCTTGGTCTAATGCTCCACACTATCAGTTTTAGCTCAAGACATGGATTGAACGGTTCTGGACCTGTAAACAATTTTGCTTACAAAATCTTTTGACACGACGAGGTCACGCGGTGTGAATAAACAAACACTCCAATGCCTCAGATCCAACTACTCGGGAGTGCTGCACAACATCAAACGTGAATGCGCAGTTAATCCCAAATAAGTAATCTCCTGATTAGTTCCATATTTGGTAGGTGTTTAGTATGGCACACCATTCCATATTTATGGTGGAGTTGCGACCATCAAACAGTGCTCAGAAAATCAACTAAAATCACCATCTTTGGCAGTCAAGTCTTTAGTTGTAAACATCAGAAGGAAGATGTTGTCTAACCAGTACAGGCTAAAACGTTGCTCGTAGAAAAGTGATCGTACTGTTTTGTGTAACACGTGGTGCCTGTATTTATTGATGATAATTCGCAAAAACACTGTATACACTTTACACATGGTTGTGGCAGTAATACGTGGGTGTTGGAAATGCACAGTGCACACTTATCGTACCAGCGTTTTCATCGATAAGCATATTGTAGCGGTAAAGGTGACTGACATTCAAACGCAAGCATCTATTTGAAGGAAGCAATAACGGAGACTGAGTCGACATCCAGGATGCATTTTTTCGGGGTTTGGATGTTGCTCAAGCTGGGTAGCTTCTCCGACTGCTGGAAGCACTCGTAGAGCGGCCTGCCAATTTGTTTTCCTTCCTTCAAAGGTGATCGAGATTGTACTTCGATATGTAAATCATAATCTTTACCAGCACCACTCTTGCCTCTATAGTCAAATAGGGCCGAGCCCGACTTCCAAGCAGCCTCATCCCACAAATAGCCTTGATTTTGATATGCAACTAAGAAATCATCGATGTATACATCTGCTAAGTCCCTAGTGCAGGAACAGCTACCGGCATTATTGGCAAGTTTAAATTTAGAAAGCTTTAGGTCATTAGAGTGCAGAGAGGGAATATGCGACTTGGTCTTGGTTCCTTGCTCCTTTGCGGTCTTCTTAACCTGGGGCCGGCGGTTTGTCACGGGGGCATCATATTCTAGTTTGGTTGAGCCTTCGCAGTAAACATAGGTGGTGCCACAGTAGCCATAGCTGGAGCAGCAGTAGCCAGGTTGGCACTGACGCATCACGTCCCCGAACCAGCCACAACGTCTATCAGTTTCATTTGCAACAACGATGTCTATTCCCAAATTAGCGGCATCGTAGGGATACCACTGCCATTGTATGGGCTTGTTGTTGTATCCATGATAGTCGGCTGGACCGTTGATAGACATCCAGATTGCCGTTTTGTCTTCTGCAAAACCTGCGCCCCATGTACCGTCGGGCCCAGGATATGTATACGTTATTGAGCCACCTAGCGAGGGGTACCAGTACTTACTGCCGTCATGTTTGTAGGCTTGTTTACTCCAAACGCCCACTCGCATTCCATTGCTGAGTCCCAGCGGATTTTCGAGAAACTGCTCGAAGTAGCCAAGGCCATAGCTTAGGTTGTCATTTATAACACGTAATTTTCCAAATTGCATCCATTTGCCATCGATACGTAGGTGGGCTGTGTAGATCAAATAATCACCGTCCTCCTCGTAATCAATTTGGAAGCCGTAATCCACTCCATCAAGCCATGGATAGAAATACTGCATATGGGACCCAGTGCCCTCGTGGCCAAAGCGACTAGTCACACACTCATCGCATGCTTCCAGTACGGTTGCTTCTCCATTGCTGTTGTCCCAGAGAGAGAAGAGGAATACACGTTTGTTGGCCCATGTCTGCATTCCCATATATCCGTTGTTCCAGTCGATGGCTGACCAGTAGGTGTCGTTAGGACTGAATTCAGGAACAGACCTGACGTCTGTCTGAAAGGAGATAAATTTCTTTCCGTCGTCGGGGAGGCTAGCAATGTTGTGCATTGCCTGCGAGAGCACGTTTGCTGCGAACAGCGAGGTAAGCGAGAGGAAAAGGGTCGGAAGCTTCATGATATTTCCATCAAAGCACGGAGCTCAGTCACGCTTATAAAGCAGTTCTATTTCCCAAGATTCGTTACCAATCGTAAGAGCAACCAGAGATTTCGCCCTAATTTAGTAGAGACTGATTGTGTCCGTCTATTGTGGTAATTCGGGTAGTGAAATGCCGCTTGGTAGGAAATGGTAATCCACGGAAAAACAACACTGCTGATACTGTTTCTGGGAAGTTTCCCGAAAATTCCCAAAGTAGGAGCATTTCACATACAGGACTTTATAGATCGTCTCTATTGATAACACCCCCAATACGGATGGTATACATCAAACGGATTAATAGACAGCAAGTGAACCGAAAATGTTCTATCACATCGCAAGGAACTTGGAACTACGATAACGCAGGCTATAAACAGAGGCTAGTGCATAAGGTTCTTCCTTCTCAGCAATTTCAGAGCGAAACTTGGAAGAATCTATACCAATGATGGAAAAATTGTCAGGTCAGTAAGGGAATACTGGAATCCTTCACCATGCCCCAAGGAGAACAAATATTGTGGATGCATGCCCTGGCGAGACAGTTTGCGGAAACTAAGTTAAAATCTCCAAAATACCAATACAATTGGGCACCCGTCAGTTCACTGCATATTTCAAAAGTTACTCACGTCTTTGGAATATGAATTAGCCATGCCGCTAGTGATGCTTCAGCTTTCCTTATAAACCATATTCATGAATGCCCCTCGCAGTATCTAAGCGTGTGCGGTAAAGGAACTACTTGGCATAACAAATATGCTGGTTTCCAATTAAGATTTGTGCCACATAGCCAATAGATTACTTAAAAGGTCTTTTAGTCAAAATTCCCATTTAGAGTTAACATTATGAATCAGTAAGGAACTGAGTATCATGGAAAATCATGCTAAACTCCATTTTTGACCGAGCCGATGGACATGGAGATTGTCCTTTTTGAATGAGTTACTTGGTTAGGTTGATATAGCCCGCATATGGTCAGCACACGTCAAATCTGTTATGGAGGATTGAAGGGTCATACAAACCAGTTTAGTTGTGTTCGCAGGCTGGCTAAGCCTAATGATCATACTGAAGGTTTACTTATGGAACTATCTCACCTAGGAATATGGCTTTAGGGATTGGTCTGGTCTTCAAGACATACGGAATTGATTGAACTGTAACAGCACTACCTATGGCTACCTTTTGATATGCAGTCACTTATTGTGAAATTAGAATACTGAAGCCATTACCTAGTGTGCCAGTTGCCGGTATGCAGCAAACTGTTGCTGCCATAGATAGAGAACAGGGCTGGTGTGTGGAAAGTATAGTATAAGCTACAATTGATTCGTATAAGTTTGTAAAATACCAATTGTGAACCAGAACTGCATAAGCCAACTAAGCTGAAATTGGGTGATTTTCAATTGTGCTGATGTCCTACATTTTATGTCAAATCCTCAAATGCAGATACTCAATACCATCTCACATTGAGTGCTATAAAAGATCACCCAGCTGGCTTACTCAACTGCTCAGCAGATGGAATCAATGTAAACACTATTATAACAATGTTGTAAAAACTTGTAATTACACCTAAATATTCACCTAATTTGTTCAAACTGATATTTACCTACATATCTCTGAGAATTCTGACCACATGCCCTCTTGGGATTCTCTTGTGACATTTTCACCAGAGTATCAGGTACTCAAAACATGAGAATTTTCAGAGTTGTCCAAATCAGTCCCAAACTTTACACACATATGCTTGAGGTCTACCTAAACATATTGTGCACACTTGCTTTGCTAAGGCCATGTAAAGTATAAATTTTACTTCTGCATTCATTAAGTCATTAAGTGAAAACCACAAAATCTACTTGATCTTCTAATTGTTGTAAGAGTTTTGGAGATATTGGAAGTGATTGGGAGGACAAGTATATTATGTGGCTTTCACTTAATGATTTATGGAATGTAAAAGTAGTACTTATATTTTTATATAGTCTTGGCATAGCAAGCATATAAAATAGATATAGGAAGGTCCCAAGAGCATGTGTGCAAGGTTTGGGGCTGCTTGGACAACTTATCTAATTTTCATGTCCTGGGTAAGTTTTCTGTTGTGCATCAACATTTAAAACTTAGCCTATTTTACTCCATGAGAAAATCTAGTACCCTAACTGATTTTCCCTAACTCAAACATAACTAATCCCTGTTATGGTTTATTTTATCACTTCTCAGAATCTATTTTTAGCTGTCACACCTGATCAATTTTCATTTGGTCATTAGGTCCTCAACTGATCTGCTAAGCCTTTCCCAAGGATTAGTCATCTGAGATCCATCCAACCACTTAGTAGTTGCCAAGACATCAGCTGATTAATGATGCAATTTCTCATTTATCTAATGCACCTATCAACACCCCAACAGATTTCAATTAGTCCAGTCTCTTGGTGCTTACTGATTCAACTTGATCAGAAGAATATAAATAAAGTTTACTGAATCTTTTGGTTTAGTGCGTGTCTCAACAAAATTAAGATTGTGCCTCAGCAAAATTACGAATTCAACAATTCCATTCTAGTTTCTACCCAAGCCTAGCACATTTTGCACTCTCAAAAACACTAAGCCTAGCCTGCATAGCAAACCTACTCTGTTGCCTTTATAGCCTAACTCAGCTGTATATAAGACCAATATTAGACCAGAACATCTCTGCTAATATTTCTGTCATTCTTAACAATTCTGAGATTCTGCACTTAGTTTTCACTTAGGTTCAGTTAACTCATTCAAGAGTTTATTACACTTTTCTCTTGGATACAACATTTTTTTTGTTGAATTCCATTACATTCAACCACTTTACAATATGTCCTCAGCAGCAAGCAATCCAAATCTTTCCATGTTGGAAGAAGCCCACAGAAATCAGGAAGAACTAACAGAACAGCTTGAAAACATCTTGCATGAAAGAAACACTTTGATGCTTGAGCACTCAAGGCTTGCCAAGACAAGATCTGACAATCATTGTAGAGATGAACTTCTTGAAGTTATTTCCAGTTACCAAGATGAAATTGGAATTATCAAAGAAGCCCTGGAGAATATTGCCATTGTAATTGACAGCATTGAAAATCCACTCAGCCTTGCTCTGCATCAGCCACCAAGAAGTCATGCCTTTGGATCCTCCAGGTCTACATCTCCCTCTAGACCTGCCCTGGTGGTTGTCCCAGGATCCTTGCCTCTTTATGTGGAAGGAGCCAATGTCATCAAGAATCCTACTGAGTTTCTTTACAAGTTTATCATGTCTTAGCTGCACACCAGCTAGACCCCAACATCAATTGGGCTGAACTTTTGCCTCTCTGTCTCACCATTCAAGGTGCTGACTGGGTTGAAGTGAACATTCCTTCTGATAATACATGGAAAGTTGCCCAGAACCTCTTTTGCGGCCATTTTGATGATCCTCTCAAGAAAGCGCATCTAAACTGCAACTTATAGAAAACTAAAATGCAATAAGGTGAATCTGTGCAACACTTCTGTAATAGATTCCAGAGACAAATGAGATTAGCTGGAGTTAGTGCTGACAATCCATTGCTTACTTCTCATTTTCTTTCAAACTTTTCACACCAGCTGTAGAGTAATATTGCTATTGTCAAAGCATGCAACCCTGCATGCACTTATGACAAAATCTCAGAGATATGTACACTAGCAACCACCATGACCACGGCTGCTAGCCAGGCTTCAGGCAACTCCACTCAAGATGCAGCAACAACAGGAAAAGAGTGCAGTCATGTGACCAAGAAGTAGTCAACTGCTACCAAGCATTGTGAGCTTCATGGAAGATGCTATCACTCTACTAGTGAATGCAAAGGCATCACTAAGCAGTCAAACAAGTCAGGAAACATGTCAGAGAAGCAGCAAAATACCAAAATTGATAATCCATATGTTGATGACAAATGCTTTAAATGTGGAAAGATGGGACATAGATCACCTGCCTGTCCTGAGAAGAACTTTACACCATTGCCAAGGATTACTCAGATCCAAAATGAAAGTTCAAACAATAAAATGACAGAGAATAAGGAAGTATATGAAGAACTTACAGTTCAAGATTATCACAACCTCCTTGAAATTCTGGCTAAAATTGCCACTGTTCAAGAAAAAAAGCAACCAATTGCGCATCCAAAAGCTAAAATGGTGCCGCTCAAACTCAACAGCCAATCATATTTAGCACTACTGGATACTGGATCATCTAACTCCATTGTATCACCTAATGTAGTCAAAGATCTTGAATTGGAAATAGAAAAGCAACCAGGAGAAATTATATATGCAGCCAAGGACTTCTCAGCCCCAAGAATTGGTATCATCAACCCAATCAGCATACATTGTGTTTCAATAACTATAATCCATCAAATGGAAGTTATTGACATTCCAGATGGACCTCAGGTAGTCATTACCTTAGACACCTTCACCAAACCTGGCTTTCACATAGGTGGACTACCAGTTTCATATCCTGGAATCACTGAATCTCAGCCACCCATAATAGATCAGATTCCAGAGATTATCTCACCCCATGTGGAAGCAGAGGAGTCAGCCCCAACTTTTCAAGTGTATTCTCAATCAGTCAAATTGAATATTCAGCTGGCCATAGAAAGAAACCAAGCCATTCCCAGGAGCAGTGTCTTCACTATTCCAGAATCCATTGCTACACTAGAAACCCCACCTGGCGAGTCAACATGGAGGAGGCAATACCCAATTCCCCATTCTTGTCAACACTTGGTTGATGAAATAGTCCAAAAGTGGGCTGACAATGGAATTATCACTCAAGCCCCTGTCAACACAACATTCAACAGCCCTTTGACACTTGCACCCAAGAAGGATGCATATGGAAATCTAACTCTGAAGAGACCCTGTTTGGATCCTAGACCTCTGAACAAGCTTCTCCAAGATGATAAATTCTCAGTCCTAAGAATCCAGGATATCTTTTCCTCACTATTAGGCACAAAAGTATTCTCCAAATTGGACTCAAAGAATGCACATTACCAATTCAGATCTATCCTGATCATCAGCATAAGACTGCCTTTACTTGGAATAATATGCAATGGATGTTTCAGGGAGCTCCATTTGGCCTAAAGACCCCTACCAGCATATTTCAGAGAGCCATGACAATAATACTTAAAAATGCATCATACACCTTGGTATTTGCTGATGATGTAATCATATTTTCCACAAACTGTGATGATCATGCAACTCATGTCATTGATGTCAGCAATAGACTGACAGCTGCTGGACTGATTCTTAATGCTGAAAAGTGCAGTTTTGCTAGCCTCAAAATCAATCTACTTGGATTCATAGTCACACCAGATGGTCACCAACTTGACCCTTTCAAACTGGTCAATATTCCTGAATGGCCAAAACCCACAAGTGCTAAGCAACCCCAACATTATCTTGGAGTATTCGACTATTTCAGGGAACACATTCCTCTCATATCCTCATTGAGTGCTCCTTTGGATGCATTACACCATAGTCCTGATCTTCCCTCAGCCTGGAACAAGGCTTATCACCAAGCATTTCAGTCACTCTACCAATTGCTCCCATAAGCACCCACTCCATCCTACCCAGACTTTACTAAGACCTTTATTGTTGCTACAGATGCATCTAATGTTGGGTTAGGGGCTGTCCTATACCAGGATGAAGACCAAAATCCTCCTCACTGAATCTCTTTTCAAGCCAGATCCCTACAACCTGCTGAAAGAAACTACTCTGCCACCAAGAAGGAGCTACTTGCTATAGTCCTTGCCTTGAAGAAGCTTCATCAGTACTTTGGGGTAACCCTTTTTCCTTGTATACTGACCACTGAGCCCTTGTCTATATCCATACTCAAAAGACTCTGACTCAAATGCTTACAAACTGGCTTAATACTCAACTTGATTATGAATATTCAGTTTTTCATTGCCCAGGAATCCTCAACATCCTGCCTGACCACCTTTCAAGACTTTTCCCAACCTCACATTGAGAGGGACATGTGATTCATGACATAACCCATAAGCTCTCTACAACATCCAAAATAATTCCTCAACTGGATTCAGCAACTTGGAAAATCCCACATGCCAATGAATGGAAAACATTGATACAGAGGAGTCATTTACTTGGTCACTTTGGAGCTGACACACCTATGAAGGAGCTACACACTGATGGATATCACTGGCCAAACATCAAAGCTGACTGCCTAGAATTTGTCAAGTCTTGCAGAGAATGTCAACTTTACAATATCAGCTGCCATGGATTTCACCCATTGAGTCCCATCCATGCACGCATTCCTATGGATCATATTGCAATTGATCTAGCAGGACCTTTCACCACTAGTGATGAAGGTAATCACTACCTCTTTGTAATTGTGGATGTCAGCACATGTTTAGTCTTCCTCAAGCTATCCCAGAAACGTATGCTGCCACTATTGCACTTAGGGGGAGATGATAATCACCACAGGGTGAAATCCTTATTTAAACCATAAATAAAGAAGCCAAAATTGAATATGAATATTTGAGATGCAGTAAGCCTACAAGATAAACTTGGACTTTGCTGTATCCCAAATATCCTCAATTTTGAAGTCTAGAGGAGAATGTAGCAAAACTGCTTGTTCACTGTAGTATTTCTCAAGGAAGTTTGTAACTTGAAGGGAAGGAGAGTTTTTCAACAAGCTGGTAAACCTTTTGAGGAGTACTTTTTCCAGGGAGAATGGTACAAAGAGTGGAATGTCCAAATGATGTCTGAATATATGCTCTGAGAGGTCCC